>PISX010008813.1:0-79529 GCA_004024625.1 Mellivora capensis | reverse complement strand
TGCAACATGGGGGGTTGGGGGGTAGGAAAAGAAGAAAAGAAACAAGATGGGATCAGGAGGGAGACAAACCATAAGTGACTCTTAATCTCACAAAACAAACTGAGGGGTGCTGGGGGGAGGGGCGTCGGGAAAGGGGGTGGGGTAATGGACATTGGGGAGGGTATGTGCTATGGTTAGTGCTGTGAAGTGTGTAAACCTGGTGATTCACAGACATGTACCCCTGGGGATAAAAATACTTTATATGTTCATAAAAAATAAAAAAATAAATAAAATTTTTTAAAAATGATAAAAAAATTTTAAAAAGAATGAGAATCATAAAAAAAAAGAAATGGTGATTATGTGATTTTTGGGTCTCATGCAGAAGACATGAAGTCATCAATCATTGCTGCCAAGAAGCATCTCAGAAACTTTGTGTTATTAGGATTTAAGAACCTTCAAAGCTTTCTAAAGAATTTGGACTTGAATTTGTGGCAAGAGTGTTAAAGGTAAGACACACATGCTATAGCTCCCTAGCACCCGTCCAAGGAAGCCATCACTAACTGATCCTTGCACACCTCTCCCCCAGAATCCAGATCCCTTCTCAGGACAAGGCCCCTCTCCTTCCCTCCCAGGGCCTGTGAGGATCCATCAACATTCACCAATGTGATGAAAACTTTCCCATTTCTGTTATAGTCTGTGGGAGACCAGAAAAGTGTCTAATAGATACTGGAGCATCATATCAGTGAGGGGCACATTTGTTCTAGATGGTTTCGTACCTATCTCCATTCCCTTCTCTGGGCATTGCAGTCACATTGTCAAGGAGAGCATATGCTCACATCTGTAGAACAGCCATTATTAAGGCAAATACAGTCCAGAGACTTGCTTTGTTTGGCCAGTGTCATATCTTACTGTTTTCCTATTAGTGGCCAGTATTGAAATCTGATAGACTTCACTCTCAACCTGGATTTTCTGCCTCTTTTGGGAAGAAGAAAAAAAAAAGGGTATGCCTAAAAAGACAGAGCCAACATTCCTCCATGGAAACAATTCATTCTAGGTGCCCTGGTCACTTCCCTTGGGTGAGACATGCTCATTCTGGTTTGGCTGGTCTCAATATCCTTAGATACATTGCAGCAAACCTGGCACTATGCTGTTGCTCTGGGCCATGCAGGGCTGTGTTGTGTTGTGTTGTGTTGTGTTGTGTTGTGTTGTGTTGGGCTGGGTTGGGTTGTGTTGGGTTGTGTTGAGATGGGTTGGGTTGGGTTTTGTTGGGTTGGGTGGGGATATGTTGTGTTGTGTTGGGTTGGGATGGGTTGTGTTGTGTTGTGTTGGGATGGGTTCGGTTGGGTTGGCTTGTTCTTGCTTCACTAGTCCAAACAGTACTTCATGACACTCCATTATTCATGAGAATTTATGGGTAAATTACCTTCTTGTAAATTAAATTATACTATGGTTGTACAGATAATATGATGGTGAGTTGGTTTTGTATCACTAGCATCAATCTAGGTGTTCCATAAAGAAGAAACCGCTATAATTTCACCCTGGCCATATGGGGAGATGGCAGGGCTCTGGGAACAGTGGCTGTGCCACACCACCTAATCAAGGGTTATGGCAACTGAGGAGCTCAGTGCTTTAGACAGAATTTTCTCAGGCAGCTCAGAAAAAGTCTCTTGTAGGCAAGTATGTCATTAGCCTCTATTCATGGCAGAGAGAACACAAGCTCCGTCAGTCCTACGGCATTTTGTAATGCTGAGCCCATTGCTTCTACATCAAGAATTTCCCCCTGAAACATGAGGATTTGGCTAGATTCTGAATTCCTGGTTCTCTTGAGGAAATAATCAGTGAGAGTAAGAGTTTGGAGGGTCGGCCTTCTGCAGGGAGGGGTGTGTCTTGTGTCTGCTGGGTCCTGTCCGCTGGGGTCTTTCAAAGTCCCTCTCCCAGTCTCTCTTTGTGGACTAGGTGGTCATGAGGCCACTGTTTGCACTGACTTAGGTCCTGGGACTCACAGGAATAAACTGTTTCTATGAGGCCACCGATGCCTCATGCTGTACCTAAACACTGCGTGACTCTCCGATTTCCCAAGTGCTTTTTTTGTCCTAAAAGAAATTTCCTAAGTAGCTTTAATAGAAATTGCAAAAATCCTGCAGAACTTTCTCTGATTTTCCCCCTTGAAAACCTGTTTATCCTGCCAAACTACCTTATGTGCTTTTGTGTGCATATGTGCCACTAATTTATAAGCAAACATCGAACATCTAAGCTTTGGATTCAACATCTGTGCCAATGGCGGCTAATTACCAGTGTCTCTCTCCAGCAGGCTCCAGGAGTGTGGTCGGAGCAGGCGCGGGAGGCTGGGCAGGGCCATATGCTGGGCTTTCACCCGATCAACAGCTCCTAATCCCTTCTGGGGCACCGTTTGATGAAAACAGAGGGCTTGGATCTTTTCCTAAGCTAACAAGCGTCAGTGGTGCTTTTAAAATCCCCTAAGTCAAGAGATGAGATGTGAACATGAAAACATTCTGCAGATAAGCGTATGCTAAGGCTTTGTACAGAGGTATAGTCTTGGCCCGGGATGCTCTGAAGTTTCTATAAGGAGTAAGTTTTGGAAGATACTTATCTAGAAACAGCAAAGCATTATCAGAAGTATTTGGGGGCAGAGATTTTTCCCCTAGAGGAAAAAGACTAACTTGTCGGGTTTCTCATGGTAAGAGCCCATTAAATAGAAAGCAGAGATGTTTCTATGCCATCTAATGGAGGTGAACTGAGAGAGGTCTCAGGAGTCTTTCGTGAAGATGTGTGTGTCTCAAATTAAGGTGAACAGTGGACACTTCTTGCCAGTCTGAGGTGAAAACAGCCAGGAATATGTTCATCTTCCAAGCCCCCATGAGAGCTTTAGGGAAATATAATTAAAAAGTCTCTTCACACCCACTCAGAAAACCTCACCAAAAAGAGTAGGGGATAAAGAAAATAATTGTATTATGGGCTCTGTATTAAACCAGAATGTGATGTATATCAAAGCAATTTGCTAAGAAATTGCGAAGACAGAACGAAATTCTGCCATTTTATAGAGCCAAGCAAATCTAATCCATTTCATATGTGTTCTCCCAATAAATCAATTTCTTCTTATTTTGAAATTTTATTTGCCCATACAGAACCCTGATTAGATTACTAATTATTGCAGACTCCGTACGTTAAGTGCTTAGGAGAGAGAGTGTGCGAACTGGCGACCTGGGGACACAAGCAGGCAGGGGAGAGCCTAGTGGGCGCAGCTTCCCTTGATTCAAGTCACTGAGCTGGCGATCCCGGCCTGTGCCCTGGGGAGTTTAGCTGCAAGACCACGGAGATGGGTCATGAATTTCTCCCTGGCTGCTCCTTCTTCCATGTCCCAGCTACACACGCTGCCTGAGAGAGAAGGGTGTGTCTTCTGTTCTGTGTATTTGTGCTGAGGAAGTCACCCAAACTCCTTAAGAACCGGTTTTGCCTCCAGGAGGCATGAGCTCAAATCCTGACTCCGTCTCTTGGTAGCTCTGTATCCCTGATGAAATGGCCTCTCGGAGCTTCACTTGGTGCATTACAAAAGAAGAAGAAGAATACCAATTTACCTTATATAAGCACCATGAGGATTAAACAGATACAGTATGTGTTAAGTTCTGAGAACCTTACCCCGTTCCCCGTAGAGTGACGATTCTTAGCCCTGCTCAGATTTCAGCGGTCATTTGAATACAAGGCAAAACCAAAAATCGATCTAAGGGCACCTTAAGCGGCAGAGACTAAGCAGCATTTTTGCAAAACTATGTAAAGAATATTAAATATCCTTTAGTTTTGCATGAAAAAGGACCATTATCTTTTTTTATAGCACTTGCCTATCTCCATATAGGTGTGTGCATTTCTCGTGCACGTGTGAGAAACGGACCATCTGATTCTGTCGCTTTTCTTCCTCAATACGGAGCTTCACATCTGTCAGGTTGAAAGCAGTGTGCCCGGGTCCCTGCCATTGAAACAGACAGATGGATACAGTGTCAAACTCGAGGCGGGGTGGGAATGGTGCATTCAGAAGAAACTCCTGGTTTTCTTCTAAGTGACCTTGCAATGTTGCAAGGTGCAGATGCCAGATGTGCAGGGGTGAGTCCTGGCTCTGCCGCTTATGGCTCTGTGACCCTGGGCTCGTTAATCGTGCTGCCCGGTCCTGGCTTCTTCTTAGGCACTTGGGAATGATGATAGCCCTTCATATTCCTGTTCTATAACCCAAGGACTCTCTGTAACATAAATATGGATAATGCATGTGCAGTAAAACATTTATGTTCTATAAAATAAAATATACATGAATACACAATAACCCATAAAGCATGCCGAGAATTATACCTATGCTATGGAACATAAATATACATAATGAATATATCATGCATGTAATGCATACAGATATAACACTTACATGTTATATAAATATAAAACATGCATGAAGTCCACAATAATTCATTAAAACGTACAAAGTATATGTCATACTATACATACATACTATATATATTATGTTACTATATACCATTATAGGTTACATTTTATATTTATGAATATAATTACTATACATATATACTACACGGACATACTATACACACATACTATATATAGTACGTTACTGTATATAATATTTATCATTATAGGTTACATTTTATATTTATGAATATAATTACTATACATACATGCTACACGGACACAGAGGACATAACCAGTACAGCCCCTCTTCATGTGACAATGTGAGGTGGTAAATATTCACGCGAGGCGATGAATGGCACAGACCTAGCAGTTAGGCTACTACTGACCTTACGAGGACAAGTCAGAAGAAGGATCACCTGCTGAAACGGAGGGTAAGGGGGGCAAAAGAACAGCCCGCCACAGTCCTAGAATCATCCTTGCCTCCAAGAAGCCAGCTCCTTGTAATGAAGAACGATACTGGAAACCCAAAGAACCTGGAGACATCAAAGGAAAGCAGTGAATGCAATTAGAAAGATGTGCAGGGAAGGGCAGGGAACCTCAGGGGGGATCACACGCTACACGTATGAACACGCATGGAAACGTCTGTCGCTGCGGGGGGCCGGGGAGGGGCAGGTGGAGAAACACGGCTGGGAGGCCATGGAGAGCAGCCCAGGATCCTGGCCCATGGGGGATGCATCTGTCCTCGCACCTATAGGGCTCCTGGGTTTCTGCAGGTCCCTGCACCTGAGGCTGTGGGGGGCAGGTGTTTCATGCTGGTGCAGGAGGCTCAGGCTGGGAAGTGGGGGGTGCCCCTGACCGGGGGAAGAAAATCTGCTTCCTGGAGGCTGAGCGTCTTCTGAAATACCAGCTTCCTGAAGACAAACTTGTCACTCCTACTGAAACCGGGAGGGGCAGGACTTCAGAGAAACGATGACCCACTACTTGCTAATTTCCAGGATAAGGAAGTTTTTTGTTTGTTTTCTGTTTGGTTTGCTTTTGCCTTTCAGACTATCACCGGTGGAATACTTGGGAATCAACTTGGAATCCCTTCTGGGACCCTGGACTGAACCCGGGTGCCCCCATTCTCTCTCCCTACCCATCCTGCGCCTGCCCTGGGGCTGGGGAGGAGCTTGGGACCTGCCATGAGCCCTTCCTGTCCCCTGCACCAATCTTAGCAGGTGGTCTGAGGGTCTGCCTGAGGAAACCAGAGGCAGATGGGGTGGGGGGAGTTGGTTACAGTCACATCACATCCTGGAGACAGTCAGGACCTGCCTAGTCTGCCAGAATATCCGGTGGGGGTGACCATGAAGCCTAAATTCCCCCACATCTTGCTCCTATGACCGAATCTTTTCCTTAAATATGTTTCATCTGGTCTGGAAAATATATATATTATATAAAAAATTTAGAAAATTAGAAAAATTAGAACATATATATATTATACTAAAAAATTTAGAGTGGTAGATCTCATGTTAAGTGTTCTTCCCACCAAAGTTATTATTATTATTATTTTTATTTTAAAAAAGCCAGGTTTCCGACGTATGCTGACAGACTGGGAGCCTTGGCTTCTCTGGGGCTGAAGAGCCAGGGGACTCGAGGTTGGGAGTGAGTGAACCAGATTCCAAGCTCCCTATCCCCGCTGCTCCCCTTACCAGCTGTTGGCCCGTGTTCCCTTTATCCAAACATTTGATCGGGAAACACGGTGGCCCAAGTTCGAGCAGCATGCTTGCCGCTCCTTGGTTGCTAACATTGTCACAAAACACAAAAACAGCAACATCAATTTGCTTTTATAATAGCTCTTCTGTAACAGGTGTGGTGAAGTCTATAAAGAGACACCCGGTCTGGGTGGGAGGGAGAAACACCCTGGAGGGAGAAAGAAGAAGAGGAAACGTCTCCAAATATCATCATAAATAAGTGATTTTTGTGGTTGTTTTTGCCTTGACTTTAGAAATAGCTATCAGCTCAAGGAACCAAGCGTTTCGGAGGCAATGAATTCCCCAGCATGGGGGCTTAATGAGAGAGCCGATAAGTGCCTGGGGCTGCAGATCTGATTTTTTTTTTTTTTTTGAGGCAGAAGAGAAGCTGAAATGAGGGGATGAAGTGCCTACCCTGTGTGTAAACAGAAAGTGGATTAGAGAGGAAAGCGTTTATGCCCTATGAAGTCTAACAGCCACTTAAGCGGCTGCGATTATTTGACAAGACAGTGTGGGCTGCTAATGGCCTCTCTGTTCTTGTCCCTCACTGCAGCTGGGCGGATTTCAATGCTAGAAGAGAAGGGGGTCCTGCTCCAGGACGGAAGGTTGCTGGGCGCTCTGGCGGACCCCTGGCTGGAAACCAGGTAAATGTGCAAAGTGACAGCAGCGATGGTGGCCGCTGATGTTCCCCCAAGAGCCGATGCCACGCTGGGCACTGCCTGTGGCACAGTGCATTATAAGAAATATGCATGTGGGTCTTTGTCTGTGGTTCCTGGCTCATGGCTCCCCAAACCCTCAGGGTTTTCTAAGAGGTAGGAGCAATTTCAAGCATCTTTTGTTGTAATAGTCGTCCTCAGTGGGGAGTCATAAAGGTGGGATGGGTGTTGTGTTATTCCTGATGAGCCCCTTTCAACCACACAGGTGCAGGAACCATCCCAGCTCCCTGCCTCCCCGAGCTGAGCTCCGCTGGGATCTCCCCTAGCACCTGTCCTTGCCATGTTGATAACACAGTCACTCTCAAATTCTATCATTTATGTGTGTCAGGTGCCAATTTCAGGCCAACCAACAGGGCCCGTGCCCTTCCCCTCCTTGCGACAACCACAGCAGAGGTGGGCACCCCCGATCACCCAGGGGAGGAGAATAAGGATCAGAGCACAGAGCACTCACGTCCCTTGTCTGAGTGAGGGTGGAGAGGTCTGTGAGGCTAGTTTGCATGTATTCGTGAGCTCAAACTACCGGTTCCCAAACTGATGCCCCTTGGAATCACCGGGGCTCTTTGAAATATGTGAATTCCTGGCTCTGACCCTTAGACTTTCTGACTACATTGCTGTGAACCAAAAGGGGCCACAGCGATTCCACTGTGCAGCAAACCTCCCTCCTCGTCCTCCAGCTGCCTACATCTGCCACTTGAGGGAAAACACGTTGAAGGCAAGAGACAACGTCTTTGATTCCTGAATTCTGGGTGGGAAGCCACAGATCTGGCACCAGGGAAACACCCCACATGCCCGATGGCCAAAGATGTCGCCAGTGCATCTGCAGGCACACACGTTTGACCAGGAGAGGAGCCGGGTCCTGTCATTTCATGACCACAGCCCCACAGTTGCTGGAAAACCGAGGATAAAACACCCTGATGAAAAGTAGGCTCATTCTGGTTTGTGCTCCAGGCCCACCAAGGGGAGGACGAGGAGAAGGGGGCAAAGGATGCTTCCTGCAGTACCAGCACACCACGGTGCGCTTCCTCACCCAGGTCGTAGCCGAGGTGCCCGACGTGGGCCAGCTGAGCTCCATGCTGGGCCCCGACTGGCAGCTGGACATCACCGACCTCGTGGCCGAGTTCATGAAGGCTGAGGAGCCCAGATTCGTGCAGCTCCAGGGCGGCAGGACCCTGGTGGGCCAGGGGCCGGGGATGACCACCGACAGTGCCGGTTTCATGCACTGCTTGATGCTTTCCCCAAATTCTCAGCCCACTCTTTGCTTGTGTCCAAATACATTAGTGTGATTCGGTTCTGTGCAAGTGAGTGTCTGTATGTGGGAGGGAGTCATGAACGCAATACACAGAATTCATCAGCCTGTAGACCGCACGTTCAGAAATTCATGTCTAACCACAGAGAAGCTTCTGCAAATTAGAGACCCTCTTGAGACAGGATTCGCACCCTTTCCCCAGGGGATGCTATGTCAAGACACACAACAAAAGCAACCTTACGTCCTTGGTATCAGTAGCTCTCAACCCCGGGGCACTCGGCGATGTCTGGCCAACGTCTGGCCATGTTTTGTTTGTCGTAGCTATTTACACATACAGAGTTCTCCAATGTCATCCTTTCTCTTTTCTTAGAGGATGATTGAAAATATTTCTTAGTTAATTTTAACAGGAGGGCTGTGGAGAGATAATAGAACAGATTATCTTTACAAAGTGTTTAAATATTCCTTGTCACATCCCAATTTAGGGCTCACCCAAATGTGATTTTGCACAAGCTGCTCTATTGGTACAACATTAGTCCAGGTCTGAATCCCTCTGGTTGCAAATTGATGTTTTATGAGCCGAAATGACTTTTAAAAGCCATTAAGATTCCTTTTTGTGCTGGATTTTCCCCAGAGAACTCAATGATGCTACAAGGATCTACAATTATTATGTTATAAACATGTACTCAAAGAGCAAAAATTAAGCAGGGGAAGAAGGCAAGACACCATTTCTCATTTCTCTAAATATTTTTAGTAAAAAAGGTTGTCAAACTATAACTACTAGTTTTGAGGAAAATGTTACATTTTCCGTGCTCTAATGGGCCAGCACCAACAGGGAGATAATATTCTTTAATTTGGGGGGAATTACCACTAAATTAAATCAAGCTCTTTGAAGAAAACAAATGACTAATATTGTATAATCAAAGGAAGCAAAATATATTAGGTGGATCTATTTATAGTTCCTTTTTAAAAGATTTTATTTATTTGACAGAGAGAGAGATCATAAGTAGGCAGAGAGAGAGGGGGGAGCAGACTCCCCACTAAGCAGAGAGCCCGATGCAGGGCTCCATCCCAGGACCCGGAGATCATGACCTGGGTTGAAGGCAGAGGCTTTAACCCACTGAGCCACCCAGGTGCCCCTATAGTTCCTTGTTTTTTAATGGAGGGTGTGTGATTAAACATTAAAAAAATGCTCTTCTAAACCATCTGTATTTCAGCCAGTTGTCCTAGTCCCAGATCATCTGTCCTAAGATCATCGGGTGCAAATCTTTTGTCTGACGAAAGTCAGGTTTGTTGACTTATTGCTTCTAGAGAGACCCCATGCAGAGGAAATGTGGGAAATTGTATTGCACAAAAGAGATAGGGTCTGATGGGAAACCAGCAAGGGCTGAGGACAGGTAAGACAAGTATGAAGCACACTATGGGCAGCTGAGCTGCCGGCATCGGTCTGGACCGTGCTGTGGACCCAGGGTCCTGCTTGCTAGTGAGACACATAACTCATGCACATGGGGAATGTTGCATTATCTGAAATCCTACATTAGAGTTAGAAATCAGATCTGCTTCTCTGTGTCAAAGTGACTTAGGTCCTCAAGGCAAGAGAGGGAAGTTCATTCTGCCTGACGGCAGGATTTCAAAGAGCAAGGTTTCTGATAATCTTGGATTTTAGAGAACAGTGTTTCTCAGGGGGTAAAAAGGTAGCAGTCCCCCCAAATAAAAGGGTTATTCTGACCCTTCAGCAATAGCTTATCCCTGGGAGGAATGTTTCCTGCTAATGTGGCAGCTGACTTCCCCTGAATCTGTCACCGCAGCTGGATAAAGGGAAAGGTAGGTTCCTGCTTTTTTTTTTTTTTGCTTTTTTTTTTTTTTTTTTGGATCTGAGCTAGTTCCTACTTTCTGAAGACTTTCATTTAGCACTGAGAGAACACTTTGGGGTTTCAAGGAATATGGCAAACAAATGACCTGCTTACAGAGCCCCACTCCTTCTGGTAGGCATTTAACCTTTCTCTTTTCTTTTTTTTCTCATTACTGATGTGTGCGACAGATCCTGGAGCTTTCTCGCTTCCTTCGAAGGTGCTCTCACCTCTGTCCGACTCCATCCTGGCCGAGAAGACGGTGATCGTGCTGGATGACCGCGTCACCATCACAGACCTGGGCGTGCAGCTGGTGGCCGGCTTGTCCCTTGCCCTTCAGCCTCACAGAGCGGACAAGAGAGCCATCGTCTCAGCGGTGTCGGCCCAGGATGTGCTCCAGGCCCCGAAGCAGGTGGGATTCCAGAATCCTTGAGTCCCCAGTCATTCGAGATCACCTCCCTCCCTCTCACATCTGTGGAGAAGATCAGTAGAGCACTCGTAGCTAGGACAGGAGACCCTTGAAACTTTGTTTTCTCTCCAGTCTGTCTGTGTCTGAGAAAAGTGCTCAGTACTTTGGGGAGATTGTCCTCTTAGATATTTCACACACTAACCATGTATCCCAATACCACTCTGCAGTGGGTTATCTGTGATGGGGGGCGGCTCTTGGTAGACCATGACCGAAGGATCACATGTCTTCTCCTTTCCAAAATAGGTAATAATTGGCACTTGCAAATTCTATTTCTATTATTTAAAGAAGTATGGCTAATAGGCACCAGACATCTGTTGTTTTATATTAATTATGAACAACTTTAAACCTCTGCTCCATCTCTAAACTTATAGCAAATCCATTGAATTATACCAAGGTCATTGTGTCCTTCAAGCATGCTGGTCCCCATAATACATCTTTTCTCAGATACTTCAAATGAGCATGTCTTTCTAATAAAGGATGCCTGGAGTGATATTTATCTTGAACAGTAGCATGATTAGCTGCACCTGAAATTGATTCAGAAGCATCCTGTGATCTTTCAAACTCTTCGGAAAACTCAAAGTCAAATTCCATTATATGACATTCACTAAGTTAATATACACAGGACTACGGTAAACAAATTTGCTCCTCACACCAGTGCAGTTACAACCCATTATTTATGCCAGTTAAATGTATGATAGCAACTAATCCAGATTTTAAAACACATTTATTGTTCTCCGCCTGGGTATTGGAGACATATCTCATAATAAACCACATGTGCGGTTTATAAATTTGTGTACGTGTTTATAAATGTGAAGGAAATAAATTGTATCATAAAGTTTTAATTTCATTTTTCTTAGTTGTTGGATTTTGTTCAGTGATGGTTCGGTGACACCCTTAGACATTTATGACCCCAAGGATTTTTCAGTTACTGTGTCATCATTGGATGAAATGGTGGTGTCTGTCCAGGCAAACCTTCAGTCCAGATGGCCGGTGGTGGTCGCACAGGGTGAAGGGCAAGGGCCCTTGATTAAACTAGAAATGATGATTAGTGAGCCCTGTCAGAAGACCAAGAGGAAGAGCGTTCTTGCCGTGGGTAAAGGAAATGTCAAGGTCAGATTTGAACCAAATATTGATGAGCACCAAGGAGGCACCAACGACATTGAGGGCATCAGTCGGGAATACAAAGACCACCTCAGTAATTCCATAGAGCGTGAAGGGAACCAGGAGAGAGCAGGTCAGGAGTGGTTCCAACATGGCGCCTCTGTTGGCCACGAGGAACGTAGCAACAAAAGCACAACCCCATGGTCTCCCCAGGAAGGAAAGGATAAGAAGTCACTCAAGAGTGGCGGTGCAGACGCCTTCACAAGCTTCCCCACTCAAGGGAAACTACCGGAACCCAATAATCCCAGTGACCTGACAGTGACCTCAAGGGGGTTGACTGACTTGGAGATCAGCATGTACACTCTGCTCTGTGTCTTCTGCCTGGCCATTTTGGTCTTCTTGATCAACTGTGTGGCATTTGCTTGGAAATACAGACACAAAAGATTCGCCGTGAGCGAGCAAGGCAACATCCCCCATTCCCATGACTGGGTCTGGCTTGGGAACGAGGTGGAACTTCTGGAGAACCCCATGGACATCACCCTCCCATCGGAGGAGTGCACGACCATGATAGACAGGGGGCTGCAGTTCGAGGAGAGGAACTTCCTTCTCAACGGTGGTTCCCAGAAGACCTTCCACAGCCAACTGCTCAGGCTCTCTGACTATGTCTATGAGAAGGATCTGAAAAGTGAGCCTCTGAATCCATCGGGCCCAAAGCGGAAGCGAGTCAAGTTTACGTCCTACACCACCATCCTCCCAGAGGATGGAGGCCCATACACCAACTCCATCCTGTTTGACAGTGAGGACAACATCAAGTGGGTGTGTCAGGACGTGGGGCTGGGGGGCCCTCGGGACCTCAGAGACTACATGAAAAGGCTGCAGGATGAATACATTCGTATTCACCTCTATGCCTTCTGTTTTTGGAACGGAGGAGCAGCGAGTTTGTTCAGCAATAGGGGGTGATTTAACAAATCTTTGTTTCTGAGCAGATGTCAGAGTCCCAGAGAACAATAGCAGCCGGGTTGTAAGCTAGGATGTGATTTGCCTCTAGGTCACTTACGAGGAGATATCGGGAACCTCCTGGGACAACATTTTTACCTGATTTCTGGGACCAGCTCAGTGATATGTAAGGAACCTAGAACTCATGGATGTTACTCATTGTCTCAGGGCAAATGGCCACTGGGAATTGGAAAGATTTTGGGAGTTGATATTTCTATTCTTGGGTCTTCATAAAGCACAGTGGACATCATTTGTGCACAGCCTGAGAGTAGACTATGCAAAAGATTACTGAATGTAACACTTATTTGCAGTGAGTACTGCTCTTTATGCATGTATGCAAAAGTGCAGCTGGGTGCCAGGGGTGTGCACTGCACAACAGTAACAGGGAATGTCTCATTAAATTCTGTGCCCTCAGCTCCTCATTCCCCTCACCCTACTCCATGCCCTGTGTGTGTATGGAAACTAGTTTCTCTGGCTTCCGGAATTCTTTTGCAAACATTATCAAGGAAACAAACAAACAAACAAACAAACTAGTCCAGTCTTCAAGATCTGTTGATTGTTGTACAAGTTTTATAGCCCAGGTTCTGTCATGTCTTGCTATTTACTGAGTGTCCATGCTGGATGTCGGTTTTCTCCACCTGTCATCACATCACTGTTTGGGGCAGTATGTAAATTCATACCCCTACTTTATCTGTCCTGCTTTCCCTTGTTGAAATGTCTCATATCTGAATTGGACAAGAGGTCTTACTGAATATAAGAGTGTCAATAAAGGAGTGCTATTTAACAAATAAGTAGTACATAAAGTTTTCTTTTTCACATGAATTCTGGGGAAATGTTGACATCACCAAAATGTTTATTTTGTTTCCTCTGACCGTGGTAACTTCATGGGGGACTAATGGGGCTCACTTCTTGGGGGTTCCAATCTCTCAAACTACTTTGGGCTGTATTTATGAAAGCACTGTATATGAGCATCAATTTTTTGCACCCAATATGAACTCTAAAAATAGTATTTATGTGTATAGAAAAGGAGTTGCCAAGGAAACAGTTGCAGAAGAAGCTTGCCATTTGTGTGAGTAAGGGTAAAAAGAGATAAACAGAATGATAGTCCAATCTAACAGTATGTAGACGTCCATCCATCCAATGACCAGGAAGATATTCAAAATTGCTTTTGTGGTAGAGACAAAACACTCACAGGGTGTCCAGAGGAGGGATGTGAGTAAGTGGTGGGGGCACACATGCATGCACACGTGCACACACACACCGCTCACACACACACACACACACACACACATCACAAAAGCAAACAGCTATTCCAAGATCAAGCTATTGTTAAGAAAAACATGGCGGCTCTAGATCAGTGGCAAAGAAGAAAGAAATCTCATATTGCATGATTCTTGTAAAACTTATAAAATGGTATTGGAGGAAATGGTCTAAAGTAAAAGAACTTAAAGGTAGGAAGATTAAGTATAATTTTTATTTATTAAGATGAAATAGCTGCTTATTTGGATTTGGGGCTAGAATAGCCCTTCTTAGTCTTGGCTAAGCCATTTATCTCCAAGAAACAAACTCTTTGGAAGGTATAATAAAAATTCTAATTTTTCTTATTCTTCATTGATGTAACAGATAACAATCTGTTCAAAATAATAGCAACAACAATGTACTTGATTCTGTATGCTTTCATACAAGAGAAGTGAATGGTAGCAATGGTCCAAGGGTGGAAGACAGGAATTCAGATTTTTAAATTTTTTTTTTTACTTTTCAGCTGAATCTGTAGTGTTTTATTTCTTTAAAAGAGGCAGATTGTAAGTGAAAATGACAAAGCTAGCATCTTAAATTCCTGTGGCCCTTACATTGGCACCTCATTATTATTCTATGGTTTCAAATTATTTTGTCATAAAAATTTTAATATGAAAGAAGGAGTTTAGGCCAGCACCCAGCAGAGAATGACTGCTTCAGAAATGCTGCTATTATTCTGACACTGCCTTTCAGATGCAACCCTCTTATCTTAACCCGGTTCTCCCTCCTGCCTTTACTATCTTATCCACGGGAAGGACGATGTCTTGTCCCATTTGTCTCCCTCCGTAGAGTCTTGCATCCTGGAGGTGCTCACAGCAAGATCACAGGCCAGCAAGGGTCGACTTGCATATCTAAAGACCAACTCTAAGAAACGGGGTCTGCAGGAGCAGGAGTGAAAAGTTGCTGCAGAGTGATCTCAGGTGGCTCTGTGACCCCAAACGGCAATGACTCAGGTATTCCCAGTGAGCACGGGGTCCTCTCTGTACCGTCCTCCCTGGGAGGGGCCGTCTACACCAGCTCCCACTGTGATCTTCCTGTATGCCTTGTCTGTAGCATGCCTGAGTGTTTATAAACAGGGACACATCACTGACCCTGTCCCCAGGAGCTGGAGTTCTGAGTCTTCTACATGTTATTACTGGGGTTGAGAACTGAGGCTGGCAAAGCTTGGTTTTTCTCAAAAACTTGACTGGAGAATGAAGCCAGGAACCCAGAGTCATTTGATGTAAAATTAAAAGATGCTGCACTGTGGGCATTGTGCCTCTAAGGCATTGTTTTCAGGATTGTTAAGGACATGGGTGTCTATTGTAAACTATGTAGAAAACATATGCATATATAAAGAAAAAAAAATAAAGTGGTCAGAAATAACCAGTCATAGTAACAACAAAGATTATTTTAAAAGACTTACACTTGTTAGAAGAGCTTCTTTGTTAGCCTTGGGATAATTGTGTGTCTTTTGCTGGGTTTCCTGCAAAGGAGGTGGCCCCATGGTGCTGTGGAGAGAAGTATATGCTAATCCTAACATCATTATTCAAATGAAGTCTGCGCCTTCTCAAAGTTATCTTATCTCCATTTGGATCCTTGACTTTTGGCTCCAGTGTAATGGGAATTCACTTCTGAAATAGAAGCATCTACACTCAAGTTACTGGATGGATGAGTCATGCACAATTTTTCAGCCAGGCATGTCCCCTGGAAAGGGGACTTTGTTGGGTTGGGGAGTTGGGAGGGGGGGGAGGTTTGCATGGTGGGTGGAGAGCCAGCAGATGTCAGCTCACAGGGGAGGATCCTGCTGCAAGCAGCCTGAACAGCGGGCTTGGCTTGGTGCAGGGCAGACTTGGAATGAGGACACGTGACAGCGCTGGCCATTGGAACTGGGAACGGAGCCACCTCTGAAAAGGACTTTGTGGAGAGAGATGATGTGCAGACGCTCAGTGAGACACAGTCGCTCCTGGGCAGTCACATCTGCTGTTTCTGCTAAAACCCAGTCACCATAAAGCCAAAAATTGGATGAGGGCTGGGATCCCCCTTTCTGAACTGCCCCCCCCTCACCTATGTCTGGGGGGGGTGTCATATTTGCTAAGAAGCAAAAGCATAAACATTTTGGTTTGAAACCACAGGGACTCTAAATAAATTTCCCTGAACTTTGGCATCGATGCTCATCAAGTTAAACCAATTTCCCTGGCATTGTATCAGCTCCAAAAGTTTCTTGCTAATTAGAAGCCATGGGCTACATTCACTCTTGTTTCCCAACCTCATAACAGACATTGCATCCCAAGAAGCATAACCCAGCATGGAAAATGGACATGAATGATGACTTCTGAAATGCACCTCCCTGGGGTCCTACGCCGTTTGCCTAAATTGAGCAGGATTTTAGTGTTTGAGATACTCGAATTGTGGGTCTGAAGAAACAATTTCATCCAAAGCGTGGTATGGATTATATGCCTTCCAGTAATCCAGGATGGTGTGGTTTGGGTTAATGCTGGTTAATTTATCTTGAGAGCAGCCCAGTGTTGGGCGTTCTTGAAGGTGTGGAAGGTACAGAGAAAGTACCACCTAGAACACTGTGCATGCAAGAGGTCTGTCCCCTTGGTCTGGTTGGGGACGCTGTTTTGGAGACCAGACTATGGGGAAGGGACTATGGGGAGGAGACAGTGGAGTTGAAATCCACAGACTAAGTTTGGGAGAGACTAAGAACAGAACACACTTGACGTTTTCCCTGGGGGTAAACAGCCCCCAGCAGCCCCCAGAAACACCATGTGTACCGAGAGAAATTGACTGCCTCACTTTCATTTTGCAAACGGACCAGCTTAATCCAGACTGAAACCATCCTTACATCTCTCCAGAACACCTGGGAACCAGCATCGAGGCGAGCGGAATGATGCGTTATCCGCTTCACTGCCACTTCGGTGGCTGAGTTTTACTGTGGAGTTAGGTAACGTGGAAGTCTGCTCTCTGTGTGTTTTGAGCGGAATGCTGGTTTCACCCCCTTTCACCAGCAGGTGTGGGGGCGGGAGCGCAGGTGGGGCCGTCAGGGGGCGACCCCATCCAACAACAGGGGCAGAGGGACACTGCACTGCATCTCAAGACAGTAGTGAAACTGTTTTGTTTTTTTTTTCTCCACTCAAAAGCCTCAACCCACTTCTCTGTCCCTGTAAACGCAGCACGAGTGCATTCTGAGCTGAACGGCCATCCCCCGGTCCAAGCACTACCTGACTAATAGCAGGCACCTGTCCATAGTCTACAAAGAATGCCTGTTGAAAAGGATGGGGAAGGGGAGTGACTCTCCCCTATTGACTTTGGAGTCGTGCTCTGGGATGAAGTCAGGGCTCAGTAGAAGACGTTGCTGGTCAGGCTCAGACTGCATGGGGGGAAGTACCTGGGTTTGCTGCCTCTGCTGACGTCCGGACCAGGTTCCCTGCAGGGCTGTCCGCCCACCCAGGTCCCCCCCTTCGGGGCTTCCGCAAACAGGACTGACCACATCCGATGGATGCCGGTTGTCTGAGGTCAGTAAACTGGTCCTACACTTCTGGTCATCCGGTAGTTGGCATCGAGGCAAAAACAAACATCCCTAGGATGTGACACTGTTCCCATTTAAACAACTGGTGATTTTCTTTGCAAATCAGAAATGGTAAGTGTGAACTTAAAAGTCTTAAAAACACTAGGAAATTTCACCTTTAAGAAGTATTTTATTTGGGGCTCCTGGGTGGCTCGGTCCATGAAATGTCTGCCTTTGGCTCAGGTCATGATTCCGGGGTCCTGGGATGGAGCCCCACGTTGGGGGTCCCTGCTCCGTGGGGAGTCTGCTTCTCCCTCTCCCTCTGCTGCTCCCCTGCTTGTGCTCTAGCTCTCTTTCACTCTCAAATAAATAAAATCTTTAAAAAAAAAAAAAAGCACAGCATTTTATTCATTCCTGCAGCCACCCAGAGAGAAGTTTTCAGTAGCTAGATGACCCAGTGTGCTAAGGACAGGAAGAGGGGCGGCTGCTTTCCACGACTGTCTTGGACCAAACCCAGATGCAGGGGCTGTTTGGGGTCAGTGAGATGGTTCTCTCTGTTCCCCTTTTGAACTGTATTTGTGATTGGCTCAGATGCGTGCATGTACGTGTGTGTTCATGTATGTGTATCCGCATGCAAGTGTGCACCGTTTGTGTACTGTGTGGTATGTATCTGTTTGGGGGTGTTTGTGTACATGTTTGTGTGTGTGTGTGCTTGTAGTTGTTCATGCATGTGACTATGTGCGTGTGGTTGCTCATGTGTGCTATGTGTTGGTGACAGGGGCAGGGCATGGGTCCAAGATCCCAGGAAGCCGATGTTGCCAGGCAGACAGAGCACTTGGAGGCATAAGAAGAACGCGAGAGAGCTGGGGATTCTGGTCAGATCTTTGAAGACTGGTCCAGCCATCCCAGCTGAAAAGACGGTGGGTACCCTTGCCAAGATCTCTCAGCCATATGTGCCCTTTTTGAAACTGACCGTGTCACCCTGGCCATTTTGGCAAATGCCACACTTTGCTTTCAGGATGAAAAGAGAGATCTCCCTGGAAACTCGGGGCTTTTATCATTGGATAGGTCTTAATAAGTCCCCTCAGCCAAGCCTCTTCTTCCTCCGCGCCCCACAGGAGCC
The DNA here is from genome assembly GCA_004024625.1 of Mellivora capensis. Taxonomy (NCBI): domain Eukaryota; kingdom Metazoa; phylum Chordata; class Mammalia; order Carnivora; family Mustelidae; genus Mellivora; species Mellivora capensis. The sequence continues at coordinate 61,108 of PISX010008813.1, read as the reverse complement.
CATGGGTAAATGGGCACAGGCAGGGGAGGGTCTTTGAGGGAGAGTCTGTGAAGCCTCGTGCCTGCCCCCCTCAACAGAGCTGGCAGAATATGAATCAGAACACTCCCAAATTCCCGACTCCATTCTTCCCCCAGCATTATTTCAGAACCATCAAAAATTATCTTTCACTAATAGCTTCATCCGCTTTCCATTTTTCTAATGGAAAGCAGGAGAGCAGAGCCACTGGCCGCAGAGAGTTTCTCCCGGACCTCAGTGTGCAGGGAGGATGGTTAGCATAATTGCTTTCCAGATTGGAAGAACGTTGGCAATGAGACTCAAAATGGAATAAACACTTCATTTAGAAGTTTCTGTGCAAACTCCAAATACTGCATTTAAGATTTTTTTTTCCTGGTATTGATATTCTTAGTACCTACTGAAGATTTCTTGCTGAACCTGTATAATTAATGTGCACTATGGTGGTAGGGGTGTTGTTTGTTTTTAGAAATCTTAAAATACAGAGAAAAGCACAGGGAAGAGTTTAATATAAACCTTTCCTTTGCTGGAGACCAGGAGGTGGGAAATAATCATCCATGGGCTTTAAACTCCACGGGGAAAATAAACTTTCTCAATTTAGGGAGGCTGGAATGTTATCAGTGGATAAAACCAGTCGATGTCTGTGTTTTAGGAGAAGCACAGGAATGACTCTGGTTTTAATGGTCAGTCTGGGCCATTTGTTTAGATGAAATATGTGTATTTTATTTTAGCTGCAGATTGTCTCTCTAGGGACAGCAGAGGCTAAGAGTGGAAACCGCCTTTTTGTTCCTTGGCATAAGCTGTGTCTTATAATGAGGTGGGTGTGACTTTGAAATCCGGGCTCTGTGTGAGGCTCTCGCTGTTCTACCCATTTAAATGTGTTTTATTTGTTCAGGATGGCTTAGGTCACTCCTGACTTGCCACCGCTCCTGTTATTTCTTTGGCCCGAAATCACATAAAAATGGGGGTCTCTCGCAATCTTGGTATTGTAGGGCAAGACTGGAATGGGACAACCCATTCCTTTTATGAGGAAGTCCGGCCAATGAATGAATGTACCGAAATGGCAGGTGTGGGTGCTGCTTATAAAATGAGCACTACCCATGCCTCTCCTGCCTCCTGACAGAGGGCTTTTCTTTCCCCTTTCAGTCCTGTTTTAGAATGTCTTGTGACTCTGGGTTCCAGGGCTTCTTGACACCGGGGTGGGCGTGTCCCAACTGAGAACATGTGGGTGGGTCCAGGCGGACCAGAGCTGATGGCTGTGTCCACACCCCCCCACACCTGGCCTTTTAGTTCTTTCTTCCGTTTTGAAGATTTTTACCTGCACATCTGTGCAATGGAGCTGGTCCTGCCCCCCACAGCTGCCCCCCAGACGCTGGGCTGGGCCAAACCGCGGCAGCCAAACATGCGCTGAGAGAAGCCGGGGTTTGCCTGTGGAAGGACTCAGGTGCTCCTTCATGGCACAGGACACGGGACCACCACTGTATGGCCTGTGCTGGTTTCTCTCTGGTTCTCCACACCCTTTAAAATACTCATCCTCCATGGAGACCCTTGTCTCCGACTCCTGGAGGTATACTGCAGACCACTTCTGGAATTCCGAAAGCAACTTAAAGGTCCGCCACTCCCAGTGGGTGATGTGGCGGCAGTGGGTGGGGGGTGGGGGTGGAGCAGGGAGCCTTGCCACCTGCGAGGTGGGCGCACCCGCAAGACGCAGCAGGGACCGCGATGGGAGTGGAGGACCAACTAACGCAGAAACGATCAGACCCAGGGAAAGACACTTAATATTTCATAGACGATCCATGCTGTTGGCAGAAAAGGGACAAGAGGCACGTTCATGGTGACAGCATTGCTTCTGTCTGTGATCGCTGTTTAAGCCCCACACACTGATGCACACGCCAGCTCAGGGCTCAGCCACGGTCTCAGCGCAGTGGATTGGTTCTGGGCGCCTAGGGCGCGTGGGGAGGGGTCCAGACGCCGAGCTCCTGCCGACCTCTCCCTGCGGAGTCCGGTACAGTGCCTCCCAACTGCGACGTGGGACGACACACGCCGAGCATCGCCAACAAGGAGGGTCACCTGCGCTTTGCATCAGAGCCGGTGTGGGGGCGTCAATGCACAGGTAGGAACCACTGAACCAGACCCGTGTGCTTGAACTTCAGCCTGGCCCTCGCTGGAGGCAGGGCTGACATTGCCGGACTCGCATCCCCCAACCTCTCAGCGGCTGGTTGGTCCTTCTGGCCTGGCCCCGCCCCGTCCCTTCATCTGATTAGCATAAACTAGCAGGTGTGATCTAAGGGGCCCGGATGCACTACAAAGACAGGGTCATCCCAGAGGAAATGGGAAGGTTTTAGGGGCCCCCCCTGCCCCCCGCGCCAGGAGCTAAGGTTAAGGACAGACCTCACTGTGGACAAAGTTAATTCTTCGGTACACAGTGGTTTGTTTATTTATTTATTTATTTTAAGATTTTATTCATTTATTGGACAGAAAGAGATCACAAGCAGGCAGAGAGGCAGGCGGGGGGTGGGGAGGAAGCAGGCTCCCTGCTGAGCAGAGAGCCCGTCGCGGGGCTCGATCCCAGGACACTGGGATCATGACCTGAGCCGAAGGCAGAGGCTTAACCCACTGAGCCACCCAGGTGTCCCAGTACACAGTGGTTTATTATGTAAATCTGAACTGAAGAGCGAATTCACGGAGGGTCAGGGGGACGTTGTCTTTTCTGCAGAAATTTGAATGAGACTGTGGGAGATACATATTTGTATCTGTATACATATTTGTATGTATAATACAAATATATACATATTTGTTGTGGGAGATACTGTCATGAGCAGTGCGCATGCTTGTCGGTCAAATGTGGCATCAGGGGATGGCTGGGCTCAGTATAGATACCATGCTGTGGACAATGTCCCAGTTAGGACATCATTACGGTGTTCTCTTCTCTCATCCATTGTGACCCCAGGGTGTCTGAGCGCCGTGCAAGGTTTGGCCTCTCTCTCCCCAGTTCCGAGGCCACCGAAGCCACAAGGAAGAGGACCCGGTCACAGGCAGACGTTGACTTCAACCTGCAGGTTATAGTGTGAGATGCTTTCCCACGGTCCCTTTGATTCTTCAAAAGCTGTGGAAACAGTTAGGTCAGCATATCAGCATTTTGTTCTCCAGATGGGAACCCAAGAAGTTAGAAATGGCCCACCAGCCAAGGGCTCTGGCAGAAGAACCAGAACTAAGATTCCACACTCCCTCGCTTCCCATGGCTCATTCCCCAAACCCCAAGTCATGAGCTCATCCCTGCCCCTGGGACTGTGACACAGTCTGTGGGGCCCACTCCCCTCTGACACAGAGTGCAGGGGACCACTGGCCATCTTTCCCTGCATCCTTCCAGGGTTGGAAACGGAGTAAGGCTGTGGTCATCACCACACGTGGAAAGCAAACTGTAAGTCAGTCCCTTGGGCGCTAGAAGCGTGAACCCTCATTGTGTTTCTCACCCCACAGAGATGGAAGCTCGAGGAGAGGTGCTGGGCTTGCAGGTGAGCTGGGAGCTGGGCTGGGCTCGCAGACCCCGAGATGTGGAATGCAGCAAAGACCCACCTCTAGTAAATATTCAATCAGCGGCACTTGCAGTGGGCGTCCATTTAGCATGATGTTGTGAGCTGGAAGACTGAACACCCAGGAGCCTGCTTGGAAAAGTTCGGAGCAAGTAATTAAGACTGCATTTGAATAATGTGATGAACATGCTTATTTATTTATTGTCGAGCTGCTTCAAGACACCCGACAACGTTCCCCCTTGTGGAGTGCTTGGCAGCGCGGGACAGCTGATCATCATTTGGGGGAGGAATTAGAAATGTTATTTTTAACCCCCCGTTATTAGAGGAAACACGCACATCTGGAGCCTTGTGAGGAGTGATTATTAGCCGTTCAGCTGAGAAATAGCCTGGTGTCCACAATGCATCGTTTTCTAATTATTTTGTTATTTTTCAATGCCTTAAATGCTACAGGCATATAAAATTCAGCTCATTTAATCTCTCTAAATTATAGTTTCTCCATCTGCCATGGTCTTACAGTTTAATAAAATCATTACTTTTTATAGACTCAGTAAAATCATAGAAACTATTTAGGGGAGATAGGATTTTTTTTAAAGGAAGAATAAACATATCTGAACTGGAAAATAATTTTCATATTTGTCTGCGAAGGGAGTTAGGGGATTTTTACAGGGTCACTTATCAAGCTGACAAAAAGAAATGTACTTTTTATATTTTTCTTATGAGAAGTTCGGGAAGACTGTGGTATTGGGTAGTGTTTTCCACTGGAAATAGAAAATAAGGCAGATTCTTTGACCCCATAACTCAGTTCTACATCCCTATGGCTTTGACTGCACTTAGCGATCTCTCTTTATTAAAACTGTCTGCCTCACACAGTCACCTCAGGACTCTGAAACGCTGAATAGAGGCATGGAAGGGGTCTGTATACTTTTCTGAGTTTACATTATGAAGTAAGTCAAATCTTAACATGTGCATGAACAAAGTGTTTGACATCGGTGCCAGTAAGGAGAGGGCAGTTGTGCTAAGGTCAATTTCATGATAAAGCAATAAGAAATGCACTGTCCTGTTCATGTCTTCTTTTTCTTCTTTTTCCTTTTCTTCTTCTTCTTCTTCTTCTTCTTCTTCTTCTTCTTTTTCTTAATGACTTCTGGAAAAGCTACATGGGAGCTCAGAATATGCTCTTCATCTATGTAAAATAGATTCACCTACGTATTTCTAGAATTTCACCATCAGAATCTCAGGTTCATTGGCAATCGTCCAATGCAACTTTGATTCTTTGCCCAACAACTAACACTCAAGTAGAAGGATTTACAAAGGATTTATTATTTCACAGAACGGGAAGCCTAAAGGGCTGGTTTGTTCAGAAGCTCTCAGATGTCTTCAGATGCCCAGGACTTCCCCATCCTTCCACTCCAGTTTCTTTAGTCTATTGGCTCCTTTGTCTCCTCATGCCCCCAAATGGCTGCCAGAGCTCCTAACATCACATCCTATTACAACCATATTTAAAAGCAGGACGAAGTCGGATCTCTCTGTAATTAATGAAAAATATCAGTATAGAAGTTATCTCAGGCTTCCCCCACCAGACTCCCTCTCTGGTAATTTTTGCAAGGATTCAGTCACATGCCATTGACAAAGGAGGTCAGAAAGACTCTTCAGATAGGGAATTCTGTCACCAAAATTGGGAAGTAGAGTAGCTGGGGACAGGCAATACAGAGAGACTTTTATATATTTTTAGACTTGATGAAAACATCCTTTGCTCTAAATCCTTTGACCCAGAGGCCTCACTAATTCAAATACCCTTAATTTGAAATTCTTGTTAATTTAGACAAGTAAGAGTTATAAATTAAGAAACTATCTGGTAACCAATGAAAAGGTGTCTAAAATAATAGTATAAAATGACAAAAATACAGAAATATCACAACCTCTTCCAAGGGGTGAATAAACAGGCCCACATTTATTTTCTGATAAGATTGTGTCACTGTGGTCTTTTCTAGTCATTAAAAAGGTCTGAGAAAAAATAAAAGTTGGGTTTAATTCTTTTCAACCTTCTTTGAAATACTGTCGGTACCCTATCGACAATAATTACATTTCATCTCAAATCTAATAATTCAAATGGAAACTAATGGGAATTTGTGTTTCTTCAGTTAGAGTGGTGTGAAATTGTGCTATACTTGTGGTTTGAATTCTTTTTTTATTATTTTTTTAAAGATTTATTTATTTATTTGACAGAGAGAGATACAGCGAGAGAGGGAAACGCAAGCAGGGGGAGTGGGAGAGGGAGAAGCCGGGAGCCTGATGTGGGACTTGATCCCAGGACCCTGGGATCATGACCTGAGCTGAAGGCAGCCGACTAATGACTGAGCCACCCAGGCGCCCCACGATTTAAATCCTTAACAGGGTTTTCCTCAAAAAGGAGGGACATAAAAACCCATAAAATGGGAAATTTGACTTTGTTTTCACTAATTGGCACTTGGTCCCACTGTGCCTGACTCAAGACTTGTCAGCTCTTCTAGAACGACAGGTTTACAGTTTTGGCATACAACCTGAAACCCAAGAAGAGGAAAATAAACAGGAAGGTGGAGAGGGAAAGTGCGGGCCAGCCCCTCCCACCCAGAAGGATACGCACCTGTGGGATGTTCTTCCCCAGGGGACAGGCTCACTTCTGCTGCTCTCCGAAGCCTGATTACCACCTCAGATACAACAAGTGATGTCTAGGATGAAGACGTTCTTCTCCACATGGGATGGATGGAGCATCTTTCAGGCAAAAACAGGATATAAACTAAGAAAAGTACTAAGTCTTATTTTACCAACCCTCTTAGGTCGTGGGATCACTCTAATTCTCTAACCTTGCATTAATTACCCATAAAATATAATTGTATACACGCACACATCTCCCAAGTGTCAGACATTCAAGAGTCACATCGAGACCTTTGCCATACCCCTCCTTCCCACACCCTCTTACACCCCCTTTCCTTTCTACACTGTAGGGCTTCAGCTCACCCCCAGGGTTTCTGTCTTTTGTGGCTGTTGTAAGTGGGAGTTAAACAGAAAAACGTAGAACAGATAATCAATGCGGCCCATTCTTTTTTTTTTTCTTAAGATTTTATTTATTTATTTGACAGACAGAGATCACAAGAGAGGCAGGCAGAGAGAGGGGGAAGCAGGCTCCCTGCTGAGCAGAGAGCCCGATGTGGGGCTTGATCCCAGGACCCTGGGATCATGACCTGAGCCGAAAGCAGAGGCTTAACCCACTGAGCCACCCAGACGCCCCAATGCGGCCCATTCTATTCATTGCCAACCAAAAGCCCTTTTTTCCTCTTTCTCTGCCAACCAATCCCAGTTTGGAACCAAGGGCCGGAAGTCTGACCCCCAGTCCTGAGGAAGGAAGCCGTGCACCTGGCCAGACAAGTACCAACACCCACCTTGCCTGTGATTGGTCTATGCATGTGGGACCTGCAAGAGGCCAGAGAGGCACAAAGGGAAGTCAGGGGTGCAACTTCATGGAAAGCAAATAAACAAAAGTGAAACAAAATAGACAAACCAAAAAAGGAAAGGAAAAAAAAAAAAGACTTTCCGGAAAGAAAACCAGAGCTTTTCAAAAAGAAAAGAATCTTTTCTTTTTTTCTTGACATGTAAGCATTTCATGTGTGAAGCCCAGACACCAGGTGTCCAAGGAAGGAAAACCAGAAGGTGGGTGCAACCTCGAGCGTAGGACCCTGGAACCCATGCTCCCCCAGACCACCTGCTGTGTGAGCTAATTATCATCTGTTCCTTCAGCTGCTCCTTGTGGCTACCCACTCCAACCCGTACAAAGGAGTGTCCGTTTTTACTTAGATTCTGATGCTCCCCCGGGTTGCTGGGTGTGGTGCTCAGTCTGTCTGAGCATTGACTAATAGGAAAACCAGTAGGTGCCGGAGATGGCAAGGACATTCCATCCTCCGGATGAAACATTCTCAGTGTAATGACAAGGATTGTTGGAAGAGAACTGAAATGAAAAACCCCATAGGAAAGAGACTTACTGCTTTCGGGCATCACCTGAAGTTGCATCGCCCATCACTTGTGGGGGCAACCCACACTTTGGAAAACACCGATAAAATGGGTATTTACCAGAATCAATACTTTTGCATGTCTGAGCTTAGTTTAAAAATAGAGTATGAAGCAGATTTTTGTGGGTGGGAAATATTGAGGTTACTCACCCTGATTTTTTTGAATAGTTTTTGTTTGTATGCACTCGAGATTAAGAAACACTATTAAAACACTGTGCGTAGGTATGCATGGGTGTGTTATGCACACATAGGCACTCGCTCATGAATTCTGTCATTTCAGTTCCAAATTTAATAAGAAATCAATAGAGTTAATGATGGCTTGGACTACTTCAGGTGGTCTTCAGAAAGAATGGTAATTATGGCAGCAGTTAACAAATGAATTTTGAAACAAAGCATTGTTTTGATGTTCAAATCTGCAACAATGTGTGTGCTTGAAGATTTATTGGGGAGTGGTGAGGTGTTAAGAGCTGGCACAGAGCTTATATTTTTTGCATATTTTGCTTGCTTTAGAAATTAATCTAGAAGCGGGCTTCAGGTTTTCCTGATGGTTCAATTGCACTGTAGACCTACTTCTCTCTCAAACCTACTTTTTTTTGCCAATCTTTAAAAAATACCTTCCTCTTTTTAATCTGTTAGCATCCCTACAATTTTCCCCACAATTGCAATCATATTTGTACCATTACCAATGTAATATTTACCTTAAAAGTCTTATTTTACTTAAACAAATGTATTTGAAAAGGAATTTTCTTTATGAATGGAAAACCAGCCCCTTGTCAAAAATAGCAGGTAACTATGGAAATAAATAAAATAAATATAAAACATGGTGACCTCGATGCTGCTACCCTTATGAGGCTGAGAGCCTGAGTTCTGCTTCCTTGATGTCTAAAAAGGAGATTCCGGAGAATGAGGAAGGATTTTAGATATACACACACCAATCAGATGTCTTTTCCTTGATGTGGCTAGAAGGATGCAGAATCGTGGAAAGTGAGTCTCTGAGTCACCATGACACCTGCTGTCTCATCCAGAATGATGCCTGAGAGCCTGGAGTAGAGAAAGTTCTCCCCCTTTGGGGTGGGCCAAGTTGGGGGCCCACAGTGCTGGGCAGCATCATCCCCTTGCCCACCCCGGGGGATGGATGGGTGACTGGTGTCATCCCATGGACGTACGGGATGTGTGATCCAATTTGGGCCAACCAGACATTAGGAGCTGTCTTCTGAGGACTTCTGGGGACTATTTTTGATATTGATTGATATTATTGATTATTGATAATGATTGTCCTTCAAGAAAGCTCTCCTGACCTCTGTCTTCCCATCCTGTGGTAGAGTTCTGGGACAAGGATGGAAAAGATGGCCGGGGTCCAGGACCTTGATGACGAAACCAATTCTGAACTCACCTCCAGACTTCTAAAGTAAAAAAATACATATGCTTCTGGTTTAGGGAGCTGGGGGCTGAGTTTTCCCTGCCTTGCACCTGGACACATTTACAATTAATATGCTTGTCTCTTGCTCATTCCCGGTGTCTGACTTCTTTCATCCTGTGATCCCATACTCTCCACTAGCACAGCCTTCCTTTTGCTGTCCTGTACAAGTCTCAGACTTTTAGCTTCAAAAAAAAAAGGGGGGGTGCAAGGAAAACTTACACAGGTTTAAAATCCCTTGGGATGAAACTCGGATAAAACACAAATATTACAGAAAGAATGGGAAAGACCTCCTTTAGGATGTTGTCTCAGTGTGGCTCTTGTAGCTGCATCAGGAAAGCAACTCCTGCAATTGTTAAGTAACAGGGTTTAATACTGGAAGTGGACTCTGGGCAGAGTGGGAGGAGGTAAGGTCTGGAAGCTGCTGTGGGAGGATGGGAGGCGACGTCATCCATGACGTCATCCCAAGGCAATAGAAAAAGACCCAGCTGAAGAAGTTTGACCAGATGTTCGAGCTTGTCCGGAGCACTGGGAGGCCCCCACATAATGGCTTTTGCCTCATTTTTTGTCTTGTTTGATGTGCTGTCTTTAGAAGAGATCTCTGAAAAGTAGTCCTTAGGATTAGAAGGGGATAGGGGGTGGGGTTAAGTTGGCAAAAAATCATGTAGTAGAGATTTGCAGGTACTAAGGGAGGGAAAAAAAACAAGTCTGGAGCCTTCTTCCTTCCGTCCTTTATTTTACTTTTTTTTTTCATAACATATTGGGTCATGTCTTACTTGGGATGGTAGTTGCTATGAGCTGAGTTGTCTTCTGCCCAAATTCATGTTGAAGCCCTAACCCCCAGTGCGATGGCATTTGGGGATGGTGTATTTGGAAGGTCATTAGTTAGATGAGGTCATGAGGGTGGGGTTCTTGCCATGGGGTTAGTGCCTTTAGATGAAAGGAGCCCAGAGAGTTTGCTCCTGCTCTTTCTCCTGCCATGTAAAGACCCAGCAAGAAGTCAGCTGTCTGCAAGTCAGGAAGAGAGCCTCACCGGAAACTGAATGAACTAGAACCTCCCATTACACTTGGTAAAGACTTGCAGGGACCTTGGGTTTTCCTGGGGCACCAATTACCTAACCATTTTAGAGGTCCACTGTTCAAAAGCCCAATTTGGACCATTCACATGCAAAATGCTATGTGATCCCAGGGTAGGTGGGGGCTTAGAAGGGGTGAGTTTTTGTTTGTTTGTTTGTTTGTTTTTGTTTTTTTTTAAGAAAAGAAAAGAAACAAAACATTGTACATCCTTTTTTTTTTTTCCACTTCCTTACTTCTTTTCCCCTTGAAGTTAGATTTTTGTGGCATCGATTTCTCTCTAGATTCTGTAAAACCCCACCAAGACATGACAGGTCTGTGGTGGTCAGCAGCAACTTTGATGTTTATGGATTCGTTGTGAGGGAATTTGGAGCTGTCACCTAATTCTGGATTTTTCTCTATTTTTACAGTGTCTGTTTCCCCTGGCAGTGAGCTAGCTGCACTGAGATAGCCCAGGATAGGCTTAACTGTGCATTAGCCAAGAGAAAATGCACACTCCTTTCAAGTAGGAGGATGGTAATCAGACTTAGGCACTCCTCCCGGTGCTCAGGAGAAGGAAATCGAACACGATTCTCAAGCAGGGTTTCTGAGTTTGCTTCAACAATTTTACATTTTCACATGAGAGTCTCCTGCAGCAAATACCTGGCTTTAGGTTCAGAGGAAACAGAAAGAGCAGAGACACCATCAGCCCACAAATCCTGTTCCTCGGTGGAGGACACAGCCTCCCGAATGCTGGGTGCCTTGAGGTTTCTGTGTTATTGGGTTCCTGACACCAAATAGCTGGGGGATTGCGCATATTAGAGGAGAAACACCTCCTGAATGGGATAGCTGAGAGTAGGAGGCTCCTGTCACTTCCTGGATTCGTTCTGGAACTTTCACACAAGCCTGTGATATTTGTCTTGCTGCTGCGTTGTGTCTGATGCAAGGAATAAGTATGTCAGGGGAGCCCTCAGCAGACATTTTTCTGATTTCTTCCATCTTTTGAAACTGCTGGGGTAGGGGGCGGATTCTGCCCGTCAGAGCTGGAAACAAATGCCACACTCCTATGAGAAACAAAGCGAAGGACAGGAAACGGAGATCTTTTGGCCTCAAAACAGTAACTCTGTTGTTGGAGTTAAATGAGTCTGACTTGGGCAGAGACATCCAGCTGCAGACCTCCACCTGAAATCATCATGGCTCCCAGCAGCAAATGGAAGCATGTTTAGCAGCTAGGCTAGTGGGAGAGAGAGGAAGAGGGAGAGAGAGAGAGAGAGAGAGAGAGAGAGAGAGAGACTGGTAAACCAGATGTCCCAAGCTCCTGGGTCTGTATTTTTAGTGCCCTGGAACTATTTGTGGGTATTGACAGATTGAAATTCATAGATCTCTCCAGCTCACAGATATTGTGAAATATTTCCAAAGTCCCCAAGTTAATTTATAACCGAAGACAGAATTTCAGTCACTTATTCTATACAGTTGGAAAGGCAGCTAGTGAATCCATCTGGGCTCCTGAGGGGCATTTTGAGGACATTTGCTGAGAATTACAAATACCTCCGATACTGTTTCTCTCCACATCTATAACCGTGTTAAGAGGAGGCATCTGGGGTTCGGGCATCTCACATCTGTCTAACGACATTCCCTCAATGTCATGGGCCCATGACCTTCAGACATGATCGTGTGACTCTGAGTGGAATTTAAGGCAGTATTACACCTAAGAGAGAGATGAAGAAGAAAATGCATACAGGTCATTGACCCAAGTAACTTAGTCTGCATCACCAAGAGTAGAAATTGGAGCTGTACTTTGCAGAAAAACAGAAAACAGTCCCTAGGAACTGCATTCCTGCTGGAGAGAGCCACGTCTTCCTCTTCGTCCCCCTCCCCAGGGCAGCCCACACCCCTCCCTCCCCCACCACTCCTTCCCCCACCACTCCTTCCACTGTGCTCACACGGGCTTGTCCTTCGCTAATATGTCCAGGAGTTGCCGCTAAAAAAGGAACATCCTCACCATCCACGGAGAAGTGAAATAAGAGTATTTCCCCGGGTGCCGTAATAAACATTGCTGCGGTCTTGTAGTGATTAAAAGGAAGCTGACGTGTTTCGCGTGTTCTCTCCCATCTTAGCTGACTGCTTCTTTCTCATGTGTCAACCCGTTCCATGTGGGAGCTGAAGAGAGTGAAGGTTCTGGTAAACCTTAGAAGCAGCCAACGTACGGACATTCCTGGAAGACAAGTGACTTGGAAGAGCTTGTCTTTCCGACTAAGGACATGGTTTTCGTTTGACTTTTTCATTATTAAGACTCATACTCCAAATGGGAGAAAGCAGTTACCCGGTGTAAGCCGACGGTGTTGCGGTCGTGAGGAATGAGGTCACTACTTGTGTTGTCCCAGGGTGATAGTGATGGGTTCGGTTCTGTTCCGTCCCATGAGGTCTTCGTCTGTGCCCTGGATCCCAGCCCTGCTTCCCCACCAGAAGAGGGGTTGGGAATAGGACCACCAGAATTAACAGGCTCCTCTCTGCCCTAACCTGTTCTGTACCGGACCCTACCGCTTCTGACAGACCCCACAGCTTAGGAAAGAAGGGATGGACAGATGGGGCAGGGATCTCAGCTCTCAGGATTCATTAAAATTGATCAGCTGCAAGCGAAATAAGTCCATCAGAGAAAGACAATTATCATATGATCTCACTCCTATGTGGAATTTAAGACACAAAACAGAGGATCATGGTAGGAGGGAGGGAAAAATAAAATAAGATGAAATCAGAGAGGGAGACAAATCCTGAGACTCTTAATCATAGGAAACAAATGGAGGGTTGCTGGAGGGGAGGAGGGTGGGGGGCTGGGGTAACTGGGTGCCGGGCATTAAGCTCTTCTGTTCTGGTCTGCGCGGCAGGAGCTGATCGTGGCAGACCCTGGTTTCCAAGCTTCTGTGGGTTTAACTCACAGTCTGAGTGGGTTTAACCCACAGAGTCAATGATGAAGGCGAGAAGCTTAGGGCAGGGAAGCAGCCAAGGCATTTTTCTTGGCACCCACTCTCGAATTTGGGGTCTTTTCAGTGTTGGATCTGCTCTCTCATGTCCATTTCCCCCTACCTCTCCGAAGTCCCGACACCAGCTGGGAGATTTCCCACACTGGCTCTGGCTCTGGGTGTGGCCTGTCTTTCAGGGTTTGGACCTCTCCTCGGGGTCCCAGACCCTCGGCTTGGTCCCACCAACCCTGACCGTTTTCTGACATTGTTGGTCTCCAGTTTGCCTCACTTTCCTGTGGACTGAGCTCTTAGGGCACCTCCGTGATTAGCTCCTATATAAAATGATCTCTGTTGAATGATGCGGACAGGTTCCCTTCTCCTGATGGGACCCCACAAACACATCCCTGGCTGGGACAAGACGTTCTTTGTGAACAGTGGCAGCAATTATAAAAAAACAAATATGGAACGGCTCATTTGATTTTTCTTCCAGTGTTCATGCCTTGGTCATTCTCTTTGGGCCAGCCATGGGAGACAGAGGTGAGTGAGACTCTGGCCCCAGCTGGAGACACTCTTAGTCACATGGGAAATGCAGTCGTGAACCTAAGCAAGTCATAAAACATGTCAATGGCCAGTGACCAGTGATAGAAACCAAACCCAGCCTGTCCTCACTGGCCCAGGGTCTGAAGGTGTTTATGAACAAAAGAGAAGTCACGTTAGATATCTGCCTCACTTATTAGTGACCCACAAGACAGCCATTCATGACCATTCATTCCAGAGCCAGGAAGGAGGAGGCCCTGGACACATGGGGTTGTGCCTCCATCTCTCCTGCCCACTCTGGGCGGCAAGGACATGTGGACATAACTCTTCTGAAAGTGAACCCTTGAGGTCAGGATCTCATCTAGGCTGTGACGCCTGCCAACCGCCCACCCCAGCCAGTGCCCTCCCACCCTCGTCCCTCGTGGGCAGCCTACCAGGGTTTGGACACTTCTGCAAACATCTTTCACTATTGTCTTAAAATTGTGCAATTATATTTTATTCTCTGAAACTTTTTGTAAGAGTATACAGAAAATCAGCACCCCTTGACTTTTATAAGTTCCGCACACCTGGAAAAAATCTAGAATGTTGCCAGGGCTCCAGAAGACCCCTCAGATCCCCTTCCTGTTACTAATTTCCCCGAAAGTTACCCAACTACCCTCCCTTCTAACACTCCGTGACCTGACGGAAGAGTGAGCCTATGGCTTGAATAGGCACCTCATCAAGGAAGCTAAGTGGTCAGGAGACCACGAAAGGCTCTTCACTTTCCCCAGGGAACTCCGTGCCAGGTCACCACACCTGCCAAGATCGCTAAAGTGCGTGGGAGGAAGACGCAAAGTATTGGCGAGGGTGTGGAGTAAGGATACTCCCTCCTCTGCTGATGGGATTCAGCCTGTAAGGCCCCTTGACAAATTCTTTGGAAATATCTGTCAAAGCTGCACATGGGCATACTCATGACTCCAGGGTATACGTACACCCTAGAAATACATACACAACCCCCCAAGACTCACACCCTAGCCCCAAATAGAGAATCATCAAAATGTGCCCAGACTGCAGAATAGGTGGATACATTGTGGTCTATTCCCTAAGTGCAAAACCGTGCAACACTCAAGGACCCAAACCATTGTGTGCAGTCAAGGAGGGGTGAGAGGGCCTCTGAACCAAGGAAGTGGGGCACCAAAGAAATCATGATGTAGAATTGTATTTAAATAAATACATGCTTAAAGGAAATTTTATACCTCTATCAGAAATGGAAATAGGTATCACTAATCTCACACACACACACACACACACACACACACACACACATCTTCTCCAAATAGGTAATAAATGCAAAACAATGTCACTACATTCCAGTTTGATTGCCTGACAAAGTCTCTGGCCTGAGATCACTTTTTCCTCATTAAAAAAGTTTGCTGGTATTAGAGAGGTGTTCAGAATGTATTAGCATCACACTGAGAATTTATTTGAAAGTAATGAAAGGGATGGTTCTTTTTTAAGCCCTGGGTGGTGACGGCAGCTGCATGTAAGCCCCACTTCTGTGACGGGCAGCCCTCTGAGAATGCAGTTGGTCACCCCAACTTCCTGGGGACAGTGAAGGTCCCCAGGTCGAAGGCCCTCTGTTTCAGATAAAGATGCATGTTCCTGACCAAAGACAAATGAGGCCATTGAAATGAGCACAAATGATTTCTAACCATCACGTGACCCTATCGTAAACCACTATTTCTGTCTGGAAACACAAAGTAACAAGGTCTTTGCAAAGCAGTTTTAACAAAGTCCAACTTTACCTTGGGTAAAGGAAATGGATGAGCTCACATTTGATGCTGTGTGAGGCTTCTTCTTGACATATCATTTCCCTATAAACTCTGTCCTAAAATGAGAAGAAGTCTCTACTTGCCAGAAGCCCATGTCCAGGAGCCACCAAGGAGCGGGCTCCAGGCAGGGGCATGGTTAGGACGACAGGTGTCGTCTACTCTGGTAGACAGGTGACAGGCTACTCTGCCTGTTGGATTCCTGCTCAAGTCTCTGCTCCTCCCATAAAATGGAAAGTCAGTAACATCCATCAGACTGTCATGTTTCTCTTCCAGTCTTCAATTTATCTTTTTCCTTTTTTGTGTGTTGCTTTCCCCATGTGTGGACCCCCAGAATAAGCTTAGGGAAATCCTAAAATTTCAGTTTGAAAGCATTCCTAAAAACAAGGCGTTTTAAAGTTTCCTCGGATAAGATAGCAGCGATTTCCATAACTGCTCCTTTTACTATTTATATACCAGTCTGGGGTGGGGTTGGGGCGGGGGAAATCTCCTCTTGGGAATGCCCTTTTCTATCTTATGTGGAGATGTGATAATGGGGTGAGGAATTTAAAGGTGTAATTTGCAGCTTCAGGAGCAGAGCAAAGAGAAGAGTAACCTTCATCTGAATAAAATATGCTATGAATATATGATTTTGTAAAGGAAACTATAACCTGCTCTAATATCACATATCAATCCATAGACAAGAAGACTTGGGTCCACTACTTAAAAAATAGAAATAATTCTTACATGAAAGAAAGAGCAGTGAGAATAGAAAGAATGAAGGTGGGGCACCTGGGTGGCTCAGTAGGTTAAGTGACCAACCCTTGGTTTCAGCTCAGGTCATGGTGTCAGGGTTGTGGGATCAAGCCCCACACCGAGCTCCAAGCTTAGCTCAGAGTCTGCTGGAGAGATTTTCTCTCTCCTTCTCCCTCTGCTCCTCTTCCTGCTCTCACTCTCTCTCAAATAATCAAATAAATCTTCAAAGGAAAAAAAAATAAACAAAGAATGAAGGTGGTCATAGCAAGCCCCCCGACAGGTGTGTCATTAACTAAGAATCAAAGAAGTAAACTGTGGGGTACAGTCAGTCCCCGGCGCACAGCCCGGGCTCTGTAAGTGTGATTAAGTATGGTTACCATCCCAATTCTGCCTTCTGGTTGCTACACTGAGTTACTCCAAAGGGATCACCTTTTCGCTGAGAAATTCCTAACTGTGTCCTAAAATTGCATGTCCACCCTCCAACCACACTCCCTCCCCCTCCTCCTCACTTTGCTCTTACCCATGGCCCTTCTGTTCCTGAGATGTTGTTACTAATATACCTGATCGTTGTCTGGGCGCCTCGCCCCAGAATATAAGTCCCCTGGCTGGAGGGGGCGGGCATTTTTCTCTGCCTTTTTTCATGTTTTATTCCCAGGCCCGAGGCGGTGCTTGACACACAGCAGAGGCTCTGGGAAGAGTGATTGTCTTCTTAGTTAAGGTAGCTAACTGTCAACTCCAGGCCCAACCATCCACAACTCTTGAGAGAGGAGGACAGTTATGATGGGACCTTGTTCCTCCTAAGCAATCCATCCTCCCCCCTGGGAAAAGTTCTCCAGTCAACAACTATACCTCCCTTTATTGCATCCAGCAAAATGACCTCTTCACCACCCCCATCAATCACCTTGTCTGCATTTGGGGGCTACTGGTCTAAACTTTCACCCGCCTTTCCATCCCCAGCTGGATGTCCCTGTGGGAGGTTCTCCAAGATCACCACCCATGCATCCACGTCTGCCTGGGATGATGCACCGTTAATTTCTGGACAGCCAATTGGTGATTCAAGTGTCCTGGAGAAGTAAAGTATGGCCATTAGAGACTCAGGTAGGGAAGCTTCCCAAACAGGATGAGGAGGCAATCCACACTGTGCCTGGTGCCCAGCTGGGAAGTGGGTGGCCTCTTCTTCATAATGGGCAGTTTCCATGGGGGCCCCCCTTTGGGAGACCACATGTAGCTTACCCTACACAAGCCTTCCTCTTACTGGGCTTGGACCCCCTCGGATCCTGTCCCTGAAGCTGAATACAATCTCATCCAGCTCCTCCCTCTGCTTCTGCTTCATCCCTCCAGCTCAGTTTCCTCATTTATAAAATAGACGCAATAATAGCATCTGTTATTATTAGCACCCGCTATTAAATGTCTTAGTGCCTCGTGCTTGGATCTGGCTTTGATTTGTAACTAATTGTCTAAGTGTAGGCTTTTTTCTTTACGTTTTATTTCCAGCTTTCCTCTCTCTGGGTCCCTTCCCCCATCTGCCCCGGTTTCTCTCCTTGCCACGGCATTGGGTCTCACATATCATCTCTGACCCCCAAGTCCCCTGGATTGGGACTTCTGCTCCCTACAGCTCGCAGCTGTGGAGGTTCCAAAGGAGGAACAATCTGCTTTTCCAATGCCGGCTCCCACCTGAACACAAAGTGAGAATCATCTTTGTGTTCAGTCGTGGGTTTTAGGTAAAATGTACACATGTCAGTTGTAACATGACCTATTCCAGAAATCAGGAATTTCAGCCACCTGGGAGATCAGATGGACAGATTGGCTCTGCATGTCCCTGGGAGGGTAGCGGGCCCCTAGAGGCTGGGTGCAGACCCCTCCATTTCACATGCCCGTTGCACACCCCAGCGCCTGTGACTCCTGCACTAGAAGTCCCAACCCATCATCAGTGGCCCGACTGCTACCAGTCTTGGAAGGGGTGATGCTCTCCCAGGCACAGGGCTGGATGAAATGTATTGGTTACCCTGCAAAAATCTGTTAAGTGAAGGAAGGAGTCAATGAGTGAATAGATGTGTGCACATCTACTCCAATGAAACAAGACTTGCTCAGGAATGAAAGTGGGTCCATTACTGGTGCCTCCTTTTCGCTGCCATGGAGCTGGGCCACCTGGATCTCCATAGGTTGCCACTTAGCTGCAAGGGGTCTGGTGAGCTGATAGTCTCCACCTGTCACCCTCTGGATCTGCTGTGGTTTTTCCTCTTCCCAGACAATGAGCCAACGGCTCAGCAAATCACAGCAGGGGCACAGAACTGGCCAGCTCTGCCCCGTGCCCAGGATTCTGCCAACAGGCAGACTCTGCTCCGGGCCGTCCTGCTGTGTGGGCTGAAACTCTCGCAGATCCATTTCCAGAATCCTCTCTGCCCAAATCTGCTTCCTCCCGCTGCTTCTGGGGGCTTTGCCCTCCGTGAACTGCTCGTACTCCTAACTGCCTCTCAATATCCACTTCCCAGAGAACCAAATGGACAAAATGCCCTTTCCCATTGGTACTTTGGAGATTCTAAACCAGCAAGGATGTTTTGAAAAACTGAAATATTTGTTAACATGTCAAGTCTAGAAGCCCAGCAGCTACGGCTTCCTGGGAGCCACATGCCCACGTCCTGTGGGCTCTGGTCATCGCGGGAAAGGAGACTGGACATCTGCCAGGATTTTGTTTAGTTTCTGCTCTGGAGATCGGGAAAGTTCCCACACCCTGGGCACGATGAATGTTGTAGCCACCAAGTCCCATCTACATGATGAATCCAAGCTCCCTGGTCTTGACCTTCATGCATCAGCTTCTCTGAGGAGCTGGGAAACAGGATACGTTTGCCCAAAGGCTCTTATTTATTCTTAAAAAAATGCTCTCAGTCCTTTGGGGAAAAAATTGGAAGACCACATGTTCAAGTAGACGTGTTCCATCTTCTCTTGCAAACAAGGATGATCTGGCAACACTGACTCACATTCCTGTCTGGCAGCAAGTGCTGGGGGTGGAGAGGCGAGGTTGTCTTCTCAAAAGGCACCTTCGGTGTGCCCACGTCCCCACTCCTCACTGTTTACCCTGACATCCAGGGCGAATGGGAATTACATTAAACACAATGTTCACACTCTGTTATTTCTAGTGGAAGCATTAAGAGGAAGGTCAGAATTATTTTGGAAGCTATGTCTTTATCCAAAGTGGGAAAATGAAAGGTAGATGAAGAGGACAGCTATTTCTAGAGAAGTGAGAAAGCCCTTGCTGGTTTGGGGAAGAATTATATGCAGATCAGAAGTGCTCCCAACACGCTTCACTCCTCACCACCCACCTGTATGTCATGACTTCTGGTCATCCAAGTTCTCTACATGAGGGGACACTGACACTGTCTTCAGGCCAGTGATGAAATAGGGTCATTCCAAATTCCTTGAGCACAGTGGCCAGGCACAGACATGGTTGGGGACACGGGTTAGGTCACGGTTAATGCTTCCCCATGCTTGGTCTGGTCACTTGCCCAAGTCTCATTTAGGGAAATTGTTTTATTTGAATGCAGTGTTAGAGTATGATCCCAAGAGGAGCTTAGGATGGCGGCCATCTCTTTGTCTGGAGTCTAGCCGAGATGGTGTGTCCTCTGTCTCAACTTTACAGAGTTCCTCATGTCTCAAAACTTCCAAAATTGAGTTTTTGGCTGAAGGCTTTATTTCATCACATCTACTGATGAGCATTAAAGAAGAAAATTAAAGTTGGGTAAAACTGAAAACCCTTCTTTTGCTAATGAGAGACATCTGTTTATTGCTTTTTTGGGTAAATGTACATTTGCTTAATAGGTACTTTTTTTTTTTTAAGAAATACCAAGCAAAGGAGTGCCATGACTTTGAAAAATTTATCAGAGTCACGGCCATTTGTTGTCATTAAACATACATTTAGTGAAGCTGCTGAATTTACTGGGAGGAGGAAGATAGAGGGAGGCAGGAGCAGGTTTGGGAGAAATTCAGGGCTTAGTAAGGCTCGTCTCTGTGAGAGGCAGAACAGTGCACCTGACAGATGACCGTGTCCCTGGGACCTTAGGTGCCAAGTGGGACTTGGCAGAGGTGATTAGGATTCTGGAGATGGGACAACTATCCTGGTTTGTTCACATGGGACCAAACAGAATCACAGAGGTCCTGTGGGAGGGGGAGGGAGGAGGGAAGGGGGAGGAAGAGAAGAGGGAATGATCAAAACAAAGGTCACAAAGAAGACAGAGCAAGAGCCCAGGAATGCAGACAGTCTCTACAACCTGGAAAAGACCCCAAAACCAATTGTCCTCCAATGTAGCCCTACCAACACCAGGATTTTAGGGCTTGGGATTTCCAAAACTATCAGATAATACATTTATTTCCTAAAACTGCTGAGTCTATGGGGGTTTTTGTTAGCAGTGGTCAGAAGGGAATCCTATGCCTAAGCACAGGGCTTCCTGGATACAAGGAGAGCCCAGATTAAGAAGGACCGGGGTACAGCCATTCCCAGCAGGCTTGAGGAATGGGATAATAGCAAGAAAGCTTGCCAATGTATCATGTCCACCTTTGTCTTCAGTAAAAGCTTGCTTGGGTTCAAGGAACAGAGGATATTTCCTAGGCTCTGGGGTAGCCTGAGGACATGGGCAAACACACTACCTTCACTCTTCATCTCTTGCAAGTAAGTGCGGATTTGCTGGACAACATCCTTTGAGCTTTAAAAGAAAAGTAACATCCTATGAAACAGATCTTTGTTCTTGCATCAAAAGCTCATAAAGAGCCTTTTCCCTTTCTTGCTCCCCTAATTCTGGAGCAAGCGTGAGCTCTTTGGGAAATTTAATTTTTTCTCACCATCTGTGCTGTGGGTACCCTATACCAGCCCAGTTCTTCACCATCACCGACGCATCTGGGCACTGGTCAGCTGGGAATTGGGGACAGTTTCTGTCTACTCAGGATTTAGGGACACTGGCCACCTGCTGTCTTTTCCCAGAATTTTATGATATTCTATTTTACTCAGTTCAATGCAAACAATTTCTTAAAAACAATGAAATGGCACCAGGCCTGTACCTGGCTTTGTGTTCGGTGCTAGGGACGCAGGGATTCTCACGGTCTAAGTGAAGAGAGACCCATGGAGAAGGGAAGGCCCTCGGACTTCCAAAACCCATTCTGTTCGGTGTGGTAACTGGATCTTCTTTGGGGGTGAACTTCTGGGAAGTTGTTCTATACTTCTAGCAATTTATCTTTGGAGTTTCCATTGAATGAGACCGAATGTCTAGTACAAGGGTTAGCCTCCATGTGACAAGACATCCTCAAGTTTGCAGAAGGCTGTCCACCACCAGATTGCCATCAGCTCTTCCTGGCCATCGTCCGTTGCTTATAATTAACTACAGATCTTAAAACCAAGGCACCCACTAGAGAGATAATAACTAACAGGAGCCTTTCTGTTGGAGTCTCTGTTTATGTGTGTGAATTCCTTTCCTGTCCACCAGAGAGCTCCTGGACTGGGTCTTGGTATGAAAATTCTAATTGTCATTCTTAGATCTCCTGGGCCTCTTTTCTTCCTGCACCAGGCAAAATTTTTATTTCTTGATTACTGTGTATTATTGAGACACAAAGAGAGACAATTAGATGATCGATGGCCTTGGCCTGGATAGAACATTAATTATCATTGGGGTAAATGCCAGAATGCCTTCAGACAGCACCAAAGAAACAGTTGTTTTACTTTCAAGTTTAAAGTTTTGCATAAGTGGAAGAAGAAAGAGGAGGAAGAGGAAGAAGAAGAAGAAGAAGAAGAAGAAGAAGAAGAAGAAGAGGAAGAGGAAGAGGAAGAGGAAGAGGAAGAAGGAGAAGGAGAAGAGAAGGAGAAGGAGAAGGAGAAGAACAAGGAGAACAAGAACAAGAAGAACAGGAAGAGGGGGAGGGGAGGGGGGAGGAGGTCCCCACTGTTCAACCACTGAGCTGCAACAGGGCCAGCTCTAGGGAGTGGCTTTCTGAGACAGGGTGTTCTGCTAGCGACTGAGGAAAGATGCTGGTGCTAACGTTCTTGCAATTTGTGCTTTTGATGTAAGGGCAAAGCTATGTGAAGGTGGCTGATCTTGAAAAGTCAGTTCTTGATGCATGAAGAAACTCGCTAAGACTACTAAATAAGACACACTTGATTTACACAAACACAGTAAAATTTCTAGTTCTTCCTTCAATTAGGGTGAAGTCCTGAGCACGTTCCCCTTCTTCTCTGAACCTCATCAGCCCTCATCAGTAAACTGAGGGCTGGATAAGACACAGGTTCCCTAAGAAAGGGGTGTCCTGACCAAACTAAAGCTCTTGCACAATTATGGTGGGGAGATTTTGCACCTGTACCCTCTCTTGGGGTTTCATGAGGTGTAATAAAATAGCAATGATTCTGAAAAGCCCTGCCGAATCTTCACTGCTGTGTCCAATTCTTTCTCAAATATCTGCTAGTCATGTAAAGAAGTACATGTGAATACATGCCCACGACATAGTTATTTGCCTCAGTTAAACACCTGACTTCTCATACTGATCCGAACACAATTGTCTTAGCTTTATAACGGCCTCAGTCACCAAGGCTAACTCTCAAAGGGCGGTCTGGCCAGTAAACAGTGGTCACAAATGGAATTGGATGGTGGGGACAGAGTCCCTAGTGACATTCTATCTGCAGAAATTATTAAAAGGCTTTGAATTTACCAAAAGCTTAGCCACCTGAAATGGGGTAGAATACCACTCTTATTAGCAGGAGAGTACATGAGACACTTTTTCCCTCATCAGTCTCATTCATTTAAGGGAATGAAAAATTTGAAGAAAAATGTTTATGTCCATAAAAAATTGTGGCCAAACCTGATACATCAGAACTCTTTTAAAAATTCTTTTTCAGGGGGCGCCTGGGTGGCTCAGTGGGTTAAAGCCTCTGCCTTCGGCTCGGGTCATGATCTTAGGGTCCTGGGATCGAGCCCCGCATTGGGCTCTCTGCTCCGCGGGGACCCTGCTTCCTTCTCTCTCTGCCTGCCTCTCTGCCTGGTTGTGATCTTTGTTGAATAAATAAATAAAATCTTTAAAAAAAATTCCTTTTCAGGCAAAAGCTATGGGCAAGGCTTTTCAGTAGCTTTTTCCATGGTTGGGATCTGAAAAAAAAAAAAAAGTGTCTTCATCCCACTCTGGTTTTTAGCGACCACATCCTTTTAAGGTGAAATCCTAATTTCAGGTAACTCCTGAATAATGGAGCATTCTGGGTTTTTTTCCTTTTCTTTTTTCTTTAAAGGGGCATTCAGTTGATGTCAACATTGCATTCATTTGAATTGAATTCTCTTTTCCATTTCCTGTGTCTTCTCTGTCACTCGGGCCTTGAGGACATACTTGTATTCCTAAATAAGGAATGATTTAGAAGTTTGGGGGTTACAAACTATTTGGACCCTGAGTTCTGTAATATTTCTTTTCTCTGTGTTATAGTACCTAGAAAAGTAATGTCAAAACCATCCTTAGAACCCCAGGTTCTACGGGATTCTGATTGAGTGAGCAATGACCCAACACAGCTATCATCTGCCAGGAGAAGCTTCATGCCTGGCTATTGATGCTGAATTTATGTTGCTGAACATAGTCATAAAAAGTCCCAGTTGCACTGTTTTATCAAAGAGGTATTTCTTTATTGGTCTCTCATGAGTGATTAAACTTCAAATTGGTATCAATTCATGGGGTAAGTGGGAAGGGCCGCTTGGTAACTGGGACTTAATTATATCATCTGGTCCATTAGATGGCATTATCTGAAGTGATTTCCCGGATACATCTAAGGCATGTACCCAAGTGGGAACTCTACTGTCATACATTTGGGAAACTACTTAAAGTATTTAAAATGTCTCTAGATCTTGGCAGTTGGGAAGTCAGTAAAGTGTGTTTAGCAGTGAAACAGCTGTTCTTCCTGTTCCAGCATTAAGAAATCGCTTGCAGAGGATGAATGTTCAATTAGAACCAGAGAGTTCCTTTCGTGGATCTCTCCTGGCAGGGCTGCCATGGACAGCAGCTCAGGTTGTTTACTGAGCAAGAATATCCAGGTGAAGGGGCAAGGGAGCACTGAGAGTTAGTCCTCATTGTATAAGATTCAACAAAAGTTGGTTTCAAATTCCTTCCCACTCTTACTGACAGGTGGGGTCTACGTCCCTGAATTTTCAATATTCGCTGACTCTAGACCTTTGATCATTGGTTATATGGGAAGTGACTCTGTTTCAGGTTTTTCAGATTCGGCATGAAGGGGAGCTTTAACTGTGTCTTGCTTGAAACATCTGCCCTTGCTGCTGAGGGCTGCTCCCAGAGATGTTAGTGTCCCCACATAACCTGCTTGATCTAGGGCACGAGTCAGCATATATTTCCACTAAAGGGCCACAAAGTACATGTTTTAGGCTTTATTAGCCACTCATATTTTTTGTTGTTGTTGTTGCTTCTTGTCCTCCCAGCCCTCTTTTCCCTTTTCCTCTGTCATCATATTGTTCTCTGCTCCTTTCCCATGTCTACCTTCCACTTTCATTCTGCCCCTTTAAACATTTAACAATGTAAAAAAATAGGTAGACACATGAGCAAATAAATCTGTGTGTGCAGCTTCACATACATGGAGCTGCTCAAATGCACAGAGATAGCTGATAGCCATTTATTGCCAGAATAATGACAAAAACAGCCATTTTTAACCACTGGACATGTTACAATATGATTACTTCTGAGCCCCATGCTTTGTGTTTCTGATCGCTGAGACCATCCACCAGTCCCGTAGATGTCTGTGTGGATGTCCCAAGTGAAGTACTGTGACTACTACCATTTTGCAGACGGGAAAACTCAGGCTGAGAGAGAGGAGGTGAGTTCCCCAAGGTCTTGGAGCATACAGGTGATGGAACCAGATGGATACCCATCTCCTTCAGATTCAGAGCCAGTTAAACCCAGACATCAACTGACATAAGTCCAGAATGGCTCTGATCTCCTCCCACCATCAGACACACAGAACCAGGGTGTGGAAGCTTCAGCCAGTCAGATCTACTGGTTTCCTTGATTGTATTTGATCCCATTTTGGAAAATGTTATTGTCGACTGGATGGGCAACATTCTTGCAGCTTTTCGAACTCCTGTGACAATTCTTCATGCACGAGAGGTAGTAAGTGATTCGTATGTGGAGAACATTAGCGAGAACAATTGAACTAATAGTTTCAATTGGGGAGAAGGGTCAATTATGAAGAGCCAGAGATTGTCGGAGAGAAACATTTTGGTGTTCACACATTCTGTGTTAATGCGACAGATGATTTGCTCTTTATAGCTTAACAGAGAGTAAAGTAAATTACCCATAAAAGCAAAGAGAAGATTTTCTCTAACAAGGAATGTATTAAATATGCAAATATTTGAATACATCATAGAGCAGACAATAAAATGGGTCTGGTGCATTTCCTTGATGGAGGGTTTATAACGCTGTTACAGAAATTTTGGCTGGTCATTTCGTTTTAAGATTTTACTCCATCAAATTCTGCAGCCTCTGCTTTTACTGATTCATACCATAATGGATGTCATGATGGATACTTAAACTTTGATGGCCAGAATTTGGGGGTTGCTGGAATT
The DNA here is from genome assembly GCA_004024625.1 of Mellivora capensis. NCBI lineage: Eukaryota > Metazoa > Chordata > Mammalia > Carnivora > Mustelidae > Mellivora > Mellivora capensis. The sequence goes on along the minus strand of PISX010008813.1, from coordinate 35,432 downwards.
GTCTTTTTAAATTAAATATATCTGGACCTTCCTTCCTTTCTTTCTTCCCTCCCTCCCTTATCCCACCCATTCTTCCTTCTTTCTTTCTCCCTCCCTCTCTTTCTTCCTTTCTCTTACTCTCTCTCTCTTTCATTAGAAGCAAGTGCTTTAATTTGCACTTGAGACCATCTTGCTCACATTGGTAACGACTCTCATTCACAGCTGCCTTCCATTAATGCTAGCTGCAATAAAGGTAAGTCTTACAACATTAGCTGTTGAAACATAACAGGCATATTTTTAGCCAAGGTACAGCCTGCTTGTCTGCACGGTGGCTTGATGCTCTACTCCACATAGTCACTCGGGGCCCCAAACTCCTCCCACTTCATGGCTCCTGCATCGTCTATGATGTTGGTCCCCTGTGTTGGTCAGCAGGTGGACAGACAGAGAGAGAGAGAGCAATTGTTTGGGCCAACCCGGGGAGCGGTATACCCAACTTCTTTCCGCAGTCCCCTGGGTAGAACCCATGCCTGTGATCCCACCCAGCAGTCATGAGGTCTGGGGAGTAGAGTTCGTGCTTATGCAGAAAGGAGTTTCGTTTTTTAAGATCGTGTATGTTTTGCTAACGCCCTACACAGAGAATCCATCTTCTTCATCTAGAATGCAGCAGGAAGCATCACAACAAACCTCCTTACCAGAATCACTGCCATGAGGGGCCCTGGGGACCAAGCGACGGTGCACTTTTGTGTGAGACTAGCACGGCTATCAGCTACCTGAGACAGCAGACAGGTGAGGTGCAAGGACTCTATATTGTGCGTGTTCCCCATCAACCCCAGCAAAAGTTGTAGGCTGCTCCTTGATTTCCACAAAAGTCTCCTTCGCGTGGGGAATTTTGTGAGGCCGGAGACTTTCCTGAAGCCAGGAGGCAGTTGGTGAGGATAAGAAGAAAGGAACGGTTTCTCTGTGCAAGGCCAACAGCTTCCAACTGAACATGAGGCAAGCGTGTGTGTACACCTGCCCTTAGCATGCCTTTGTTTCTCCTCAGTCTCGGAGACGCCCTGCCTGGCAGGGGAAAAGGAGAGCTACTTCCTGGCAGGATTTTTGCTGTCTGCTCTTGGGAGGATACAAATTTCATGATCTTATTCATTCTTATTTTTTTCTCCTTTTATAACGTCTTCACAGTTGCCTTTTTCTTTCCTTTTTAAGATTTTATTTTTAAGTCATCTCTACATACACCCAACCTGGGGCTTGAACTCATGACCTTGAGCTCAAGAGTCACACGCTGCACAGATGGAAACACCCAGGTGTCCCCAGAGTTGCCTTTTTTAACCCCCTCTTCCTTACTGGATTGGAAACTTTGCCTGCCATTTCTGTTATTTTCATTGTGGAAATCTTGCCTTCCTAACCCTAAGCGTTCATCATTTTCCTAAATGTGGTTTGACTGATGATCAGTCCCAACGTCAAGGGCTGCCAGATTCCTGGGGGAACAGGAGGGACATCCAGGGGTTCCCCCCTAGATGCCAACAGCCCTGGAGAACGAGCTCTCTGCAGAAGCTCCCCCGGGCTGTCTTCCTCACATATTTATTTTAGTTTGTTCTTGGTAATAGGTCAAGGTCAATAGGTTCCACCAGGTCACCCAGAGAGTGGGATTCCCCTCACATTCATGCACCCCAGCTCACCTGGATGGCTCGTTAGGATGGTGCTGGTGAGCCCCACATCCCATGTTTCCTACCCAGGGGACCCAGTGTAGGGCTTGACGATCGGTCTTTCTAATACATTCTCTGGACATCCCTGTGGCTCAAAGGACCACACTCTGAGAACCACTGCATCAGAGAAGACCCTTCAACACTTCGGCTCAAGATCATAAACCTCAAAGATGCTTTTGCAAAAGCCTGCTTGGAGACGCTTCCTTTATATGAACACTTTTCTTTAGGCCTTGAAATACACAGAGGAAAACAAAAGGGACTGCGTGTCCAGGTGCCTCTTACCCGGGAAGCAGGTATCTTAAATCATCCTACCTGAATCCCCCACTTGCCGAGCCCCCTGGGACCACCGACACGGGAGTGGGAATGAGGGCACGGGTCTGTGGAGTAAACTTGAGCGGGAGTCCTGCACCTGCCAGAGTGTGGCCAGCTGTCCCCACCCCCTGCTCCCGTTTCCCCCTCTATCCATTATTTGGCCTGCCTGCTGATACCTTAAAAATAAAAATAGCTTACCACTTCTTTAGTGGCCCGGGAGGGACAGGAGAAAATCATTGTTTATGTTCAAATTGCCATCCTCACCAAACACGGGTCTCCTGAATTTTTTTTAAAGCCTGAATTAATTTAACTTCCATAGGCATCAGGATAATTTAGAGCAAAATTCAACATGTTGATATCATTCAGTTCACTTTAGAGTGATTTCCAGGCCCCCAGAATTTATCGTCAGCCTCTTGATCGGTCCCGAGTGATTTCCCACACTTTATAGTGTCTTCTACTCAGTGACACAAAGACATAAAAAGTCAGCACTGTCTACTCACGATGATGAAGTCACTTTCCCCCCAGGTTGGGCGCAGCTAGAAAGAAAGCCAGTGTTTATGTAAAACACAATGAAAACTTTTTTTTTTTTTTTTTTTTAAAGAACAAGCAAGAAAATGATGATCTGTTACTTTCTTGGCCCAGGCTTGCTGTGGGAATGTTTCTCCCTCACGTCAATAAACTTCTAAGGCCTGAGTCCCGTTTGTAATGCTGTCTCCTGTGGTCTAGTGGGGCAGGACAAAGGCTGGAGGAGGCATAAATGTATATGTCCCTTTTGAATTTACAGTATTGGATGGGCTTCTGGGCTACCCTAACAATGATTAATCCCTGGGTCTCAACATGCTAATTCTTAAAATGTTTGATGGTCCAGACCAGAAGATGGGTAAAATTTACACTTTGTATACAGAGTCATCTCAGCAGGGAAATAGTAGTGAACACTGGTTGTGTGGTTTGGCAAACAAAAATCTCTTTTTACCTTGACATTTCAAATGATGACTGTATACTATAATTCCTTTTATCTTTTTTTCTTACTATTTTTATTTCCATTTACTACTATATTCCTGTTAGCACTCTCTCAGTCTGTGTAAGATGATAGTCTCTATAAGATGGTAGACTCCTGGTATAATTTAAAGGGTTAATGTCAAATGAATCTCATGGAAGTAATAATCCTTTTTCATTCTCAAGACATCAAGAGCAGCATTTTAGGAAAAATTCCTCTATTGCATTTTTAAAATCTACTCTTTGCTTGTTGGCGTCTTTTATAAAAAGATTAAGAGGGAGAGGCAAAGAAAATGAACCAAAGCAGGGAATAATTATTATCAGATTGAGATCATTCATCTCTGTGAATTACATGGTTAGGCATCTTTAATTTTATATTCAGTATTTGATTTTCCCAAAGTCACACATTGTTTCATTCTGTCAACTTTACCCTTTCTCTAATGTTCCAACCTTAACTTATTTTTTTTTAAAGAACTACCTTTTGGGGGGTCCCTGGATGGCTCAGTCAGTTGAGCATCCAATTCCTGATCTCAGCTCAGGTCTTGACCTTAGGGTTATGGGTTCAAGCCTCATGTTGTGCTCTACACTGTGTAGGCTACCTAAAAAAAAAAAAAAAAAAAAAGTTACCTTTCTGTACTTTACTAGAAAGACAAAGCTTTATCATAACTGTACCCTGACCGCTCATTGGGAGTTAAGTGAAATGCCGCATGCTAAGAGGAGTTAATAAAATCACACAGAAAGAAGACCCATGACCCCCAATCTGGATGACATGAGCCAAGTATGAGACGAGCCACTCTCAGCACCAGGGGCCCGCGAAGCGATCGCCTTTGTGATGTCAAACGTCCCGGTGTTTGCAAGCATCCCCACGCTGGGATGGGTAAATTAGACCCACCATCTGGCTGTTTGGGTGAAATTTACAGTATTCATATGTATACATTTTAAGAGTGTCATAAAGACATCTCCAGCCCTGCTCACTTGTCTGGCTTTTTGAAGCAGCAAGAAATGATACAGGAAATGGGATGGTATTTTAAAATGACCTCTCTCTACACCATAGCCGCCTGTGATTTACAATCCCAGAGCTCTGTTCTGGATCTGAGTTCTGGCATTTAACCCACCTGGGCTACAGGATTATTTTTCCCCTAAAGTTCTCATGTAGTAAATTAATAGCTTTGTTCTTATATCTGTAGATAGTGCCTTGAAGTTCTGCATAGGGTTTCTCTGTACTGGACTTTTAACTAAACTCTAATTTTTCCCCCCACTGGGAATCTGGTCCTGGAGACTATCCCTTCAGTTTCTGGACAAGGTTTTCCACTTGTAGGCATGCTCTGAAATGCCATCAGATACTAAATCCCATGTCAGAGAGAGGCCCCTTTCGAACACCTCTTGCTCTGGTTTCCACTAAAGGACATAGGAGAGGCAGGAACACCAAACCATGGCTGAGGGGCATTGAGAGGAGATGAGGCTAATTGATTCCACAGCCAGAAAGGCTGGCCTTTGTTTTGCAGAATATTCTGTTTGTGTGTTAAAGCTGAGGTTGGAACTTCAGGCCTTGAACCTGGCCCTTAGGACTGAAACATTGTATCCTTGTTAGCTATTCTGTTGGCTCCCAGGTTGCACCTGTTTCTATTTTTTTCAGCCAGGCTTTCTGATGCCGTGGTGAACGCATCTCAGGCATCTCATCGTCTTTGCACACCACGGCTGGGGGCCAAGTTGGATGAGGAAGAGCGTCAATTCTGGGTTAAAAGCAAAGCAAAAAACAAAAACCAACTCCCCCCCCCCAAAAAAAAACCCACACACACACAAAACAAAACAAAAGACGAACAACAACAACAACAAAAACCCCAAACAACAACAGGCACCAAGCATTGCAGAGGGCTGTGGCAGCTAAGCAAAGGGTTGCCAGATCCATTAGAGAAGTATACAACTTCTTCACTGTGGGTCATGGGCGGTTTTAGGCATCTAACATATCTAACATTGTATTAGGTTCTCTTGGAACATTGCAACTAATTTTAGCCCTTCTGTATTCTACCCTTCCAAAATGAGCTCTGCATTTTTGGTACCTGAAGCCGAGCTCAATGGAGACATGCCCATGTGTGTGTGTGTGTGTGTGTGTGTGTGTGTGTGAAATGTCATGACATGGGAACCACTGGTTATTTTATCACTTTTGTGTGTGCCCAGGGTTGGTCTATGGAGCTACTTTCTACACCTACTCGTTCCCTTTTTACATTAATTCCTACTGACAATCTTTAAAAACAGTTTTGTAGTTTTGGGTTTTTTTTTTTTTTTTTTTTAGTCTTTTTCCTGGTCATCCTTCCTGCTCTGTGCTGTCCCTTTGTGCCCAGCACGCTCCTTTGGTAGGTCCCAGTTTATGGCACTGGCGTCTTGTGCAGCTCTGGCCTAGAAAACAGCTACCCTCTTGTTTCAGGATGGAATCAGACTCCCTCCTTGCTGTCATCCATGCCTCTCACACAGCTGTGCCATGGAAAATGCCCATTTGATATTCATTTTTTTAAAAGATTTTTATTTATTTGAGAGAGAGAGAGAGAGAGAGAGAGCACAGCCTGGGGATATGGGTGGGCAGAGGGAGAAGGAGAAGCAGGCTCCCCACTGAGGAGGGAGCCCGATGCAGGGCTCAATCCCAGGATCCCAAGATCATGAGCTAAAGTGAAGGCAGATGCTTCACCGACTGAGCCACCCAGGAATCCCTTGATACTCATTTTAGATATGAATAACTAAAGTTAGTGTGATTGGTACAAAGTAGGAGGCAATCATTCCTAGAACCCAAAGGACTTCTGTTCTAACGAGCACAAATATGAACGCATGGACTCTGTGGGCTAATTATGCCTTCTAAGGGGCTTTAACCTTCCTGATGCTTGGCCGTGTCGCTTGTGAACGCAGCACCGCGCACCAGAGACATCAATTTTGTTTGCTCAGGAACTCTTACCCATTTACTCTGGGGGATCCTTCAGCCCTCTTCTTCTAGACGTGTCTTCTAGACAGATCTGTGTTGATCCCCCATTGGGAAATCTCCCATCCGGCACACCTGGGCTTTGCTGCCCGTCACAATGCAGGCACGCACGTACTCCATCCACACTTGGTTTTCTCCCCTTCCCACATATTCCCTGAGCCCATGTCAGCCTCATTTGCAACTGCGTGACTTCATTTGCATCTCCAAATGACCAGGGGGCACCCCTTATTTCACTGGTCATTGCCCGACACAGACGTGGACACTTGGAAGTCAAGGGCTGGCTTCCTTCTGTACCCTGCACGTCATTTCTTGGAGAAAAAAAGGACTTACGTTATGAGGAGGAAGTTAATAGGCGGGTTTGCTCCTTCCTTCCCATTTGCTGAATGACTCTTTCATATGAATAATCGTATTATGGAGAATAGACCCAGGTAATCCACAGCCAGATCACAATGATAAGACACTTTAGGAGAGCAATTTGCATTGCCAAAAATGGCCAAAAGGCAGACTCTTTTTCAAATATTGTTGCCTAATGAAATCCGGATGATTTATTTTCCTCAGTTTGATTTTTACAACCTTCAGAAATCTCCTTAAAGTTACCAAATGACCCCATGCCCACCCCACAGAGTCTTCGCCTTCAGAAATGTATAATGAGCCTCTTAATATTTTTTATTTGAAAGGAAGTTCTATCTAGTAATAAATGTTTCTGATTGCTTCATTCCTGCCAAGTATGCCGACTTTATTTATACCCCATAAGATATTCTCTCGAAACATCTGAAAACATAAAATTCTTCATAGGCATATCAGGTTATTAATATTGCCTCCTTATAAATTCTAGTCTCCCAAACTGGCATTTATTAAATACTTAAAATACGATTTTATACTGGAACTTGGATTATGCATAAGGCTCATGTTTGATTTATTTTTCTTTGAGATTAAAGGTGATAGATGACAGTTATGAGCTGCTGTTATTTAAAATATCTTCTCTCTGTAGTTCATTCACTGTCAAATTGACAAGTCTAAGAACCAAGAAAAACATCAAGTTGGAAGGGGTGCTGTTGCAGATGCCAAGTACACACACACACACACACACACACACACACACACAGGAGACGCTGCTGGGAGGAGGGGAGGGCAGCAGGAGAACAGAGTAACGGGGCTTCCCATGAGTCCCCTGAATGACTGGAAAGGGAAATCACTGCTTTATGTAGGGTAAGGGAAAAGAGAGAAATAAAGTTACTAGATGTCACCTATGTTTTTATTCCTGGGTTACTTCTGGGGCCCAGGTTTTTCTGGTTCATTTTCTGTCTGGTTCAAGACCGTGCTGTCCCGGTCCTGTCCCTGTGGACAGTGTTTACTTTGGGCTCCAGCAACAATGCTGCACAGCAGGATAGGGATCTCTGGTGTTCAGACTCTTGGCTGTGTGACCGTGGGCAAGGCATAGGGCTCAGCTTGCACCCTTGGGATGGGATCAAGGATACCAGCCCTCAAAACCCTACAGGAAAGCTGTGGGAAACCATGAGTCATTGAAAAACATAGAAATAGTTAATACTAGTAGTAGCTCTTTGTATAGATGGTTTAGATTATTCAAGGGTTCTATGCATGAAAGCTGTGACCTTTCCCCAAAGCTCGTCTATCTCCCCACAACACCTAGCAGACAGCCAATAAATATTAATAAATGTTCACACATTTTAGAAATTTATAAAATTTACTTTTTATTATAATTTTAAATTAAATTAAGCTATTTAAAAATAATTATTTTTCTGAATTTATAAAATTTATAAATATTTACTAAGTAAATATAAATATGTATATGTATGCACAGAGATAGATAGATCAACCAAATTTTTTAGTTTTATGAAATACAGAAATGTCCACTATGTGTATATGTGTGTGTGTGTGTGTGTGAGTGTGTGTGTGTTAGGAAACACAAAACTGTCTATGCTGACAGACAGAGCCAGAACCACATTATGGCTCTAATATGATAAAAGTATATTTCTTGCTCCTGTGAAACCCAAACCCATGCCTAACAATCAGGGGCCTCTCATTTGGGTGCTGTGTGCTCTGCCATCTCTGATTTGTGGGGTCTCTGCTCATTCTTGTCTCCCTAGGAGAGGACAAGCAGACCCCATCTATATGCATGTACAGGTCCGTGGCACATCTCCCTCATTCTCATGCTGCACTGCTGAAAGCAAGACACATGGCAACACTGTCCCCACTTGGTGGCTGCTTCCAGCCATGACACTGCTCTGAAAGGGGGAGCACGGTATTTGGCCGACAGTCCACCATCTTGGCCACCATGATGTATGTTTCTTGAACCCTGGGTCAGGTCCAGTTCTCTGCTTGAGTGCCGTCCTGTCTGTGTTCATCTGTGTATGTGTGTGTGAGTGTGTGTCAAGTACTAGGATCCCTATTTTTTCCAAAGTTAAAAATATATAGTTCGCCTAGTAATTTCCTTTCAAGGATACAAATTACTTCTTTTCCTTCTCCACTGATCCATATCCAGCTTCTGAATATACAGAACATTCACTTTGTGTTTCTGATTTGTTCCATTTTGAGTATTTATTTCTTTTAAAAATAAAAACATATAGCCATGGTGAATAATATTTGGGAAGAGACGTTCATGAGGAATTCCATGAAAACTTTTCCTTCACCTACCCGCCCAGATTCCAGGCAACTCACTTGTACTCAAGAGTTAAACTTATTGAATTAAAATAAATACATTTTTCAGTGTGTAACATTGGTTGGAATTGTTGGTTATGTTGGGTGGACACAAGGGCTTTGCAGAGTGGGAAGGAAGTGGGTAGACTGGGTGAGACAGGTGCAGGTCATGGCTGCCCGGGAGGCTGAAACCCTGCAGAGACGCTATTCTGGAAACTTCTAGAAAAGCAACAGACTGGTACCTGGAATGGACTGGAAGGATGTCTTGCTGCTTTGTCCCTGTCCTAAGTGGCACCTCCCTGGGTTGTGGGCACATGCAGCAAACACCAGTGAGTGTCCACCCACCCAAGTTTTGCTGGTAAGTCCATTGCTGGGTGAAGGAGAAGTCAAGGAGCCGTTGGAAAAGAATTTGCCCTGAGAAGTCCCAAGGACGACAGAGTGGGACGTTGTCCAGATGTTCACCTTCTTCTGTTCTCACTCAAAGCTGGACACTCTTTGAATAACATGACTTACCAACCATCAGAGTCGAACATGCCAAAAGAGTCTGGCCTCTCTTTCCTGTTCTTCTGCTCAACATGGGTCCTGTTCCTCATTGTGTCAACAAATTCCCACATCACTGTTACTTCAAAGGAGGAAAACAGCTAATCTGCTGATACTATTGATTTGTGATCTGTTGTTATTCTTCCAGAATTAAAGCAGAAACCTATCAGATTACAGCAATTATCAGTGAGAACCCACGGTATTGATTCCACTTATGAAAAATACAATAATTTTGAACCTGATAAAAGAAAAACAAAACAAAACCCAAACCTGAGTGAAGCTTCAATTTTTTACTCTTTTAGACATTCCAGTTTTAGCCTCAATATCCTCCACTACAAAGACGACCCTACGGACATGGGGGCTTTTCGGGCTTAAGCCCACCCATGTTTCTTTGGCACATTTAGCTGAAGATAGGAGCTGAAAAAATGTATGTTGATTATATTTTACAGGTTCTCATGAGATAACAAAGGGCAAGGGCCTGGGAACTTTTTGCATCTCCCCGCTCTGGGTTAGGATCAGTTTACCTCTATACCTGGTTTCCTACTCAGATAAGGAACCAAATTCCCAAAGGCTTCCTTGGGCTCACTAGGCTGTTCCTGATTGACTGGCATTTATTCCAAGCTCGTTATCATTCTCCAGGGCCCGCACCCCATCTCACCTCCTCCTCCTTCGATCTAGCTGCCCAGTCTCACCGGCACCATCCCTTCCTTTCCTTCCACGCCAGGCATCACCCTTCCCTGGAGCTCCTCCCTACAGTGGCCCCTGCCTCTCGTCCTGCATTTAAGATTTACCTGCTCTCCTTCCATCCTGCGCTCACGGCCCAATTGATTTTCCTCCAGGTAGTAGACATATTTGGGGATTCCTACCTGTTATTTAATTGCATAAAATAATTAGACCATTCGTAAATAAGAAAAATGGAAGGTGAAGAAGAAGAAATGTTGATTCTTTGAAAGCTGAGTTGAATGCATTGGAAAAACCAGAGAAAAGACTAACTGCTAAAAATTTTCTGTGTCAAATGAGGCACAAGAGATGATAATGATTTCCAAAAGATCATAAAAATGTGAAAGGACTTTTTGCTCAATTGCTTCACAAAGTTCTCTTACTACTTGACACATTGCAAAAATGGAAGAGGGAATTAATTGTAGCAGGTGCGAGTGCTGACCCTTGAACAATGCAGAGGTTAGAGGCTCTGACCCCCACTTCCCCACACACCCCCCAAATCCATGGATAACTTGTGACTCCCCAGAAATTTAACTACTAATAGCTTACTATTGACAGGAAGCCTTACTGATAACACATACAGTCAATTACCACAGATTTTCTTTTTTTATTTTTTTAAGGATTTTTCTTTATTTATTTGACAGAGAGAGGGAGAGAGATCACAAGTAGGCAGAGAGGCAGGCAGACAGAGGAGGAAGCAGGTTCTCTGCCAAGCAGAGAGCCCAATGCAGGGCTCGATCCCAGGACTCTGAGATCATGACCTGAGCCGAAGCAGAGGCTTTAACCCACTGAGCCACCCAGGCTAACAGATTTTCTATGTTTTATGTACTACACACTATATTTTTATAATAAGCTGGAGAAAAGAAAATGTCATTAAAGAAAATCATAAGGAAGAGAAAATACATTTACAGCACTGTACCATATTTATAAAATAGTTATCTATAAGTGAATCCTCGCAATTCAAACCTGTGTTATTCCAGGGTCAACCGTATTCCATTATGCCTTTGTGCAAAAAACATAGGTCACAGGATATAAGCAAATGGTCACGGCTCTGTTCAAATAAAACTTTATTTACAAAAACAGGCTGTGGGTGGAATTTGGCCCCTGGGCCGTAGGTTGCCAACCTGTTTATAGCAGCTCTCAACAAGCTGGGAAGACACACGATTTAGTCTTTGAGGTCAGCCACCACGAGGTGCATTTGGTTTAAAGTTCCTCTTGCATCCACATACTCTCTAGAGGGTCCCAAATATTCACAAGTATTCCGGATATCCACAGATCCTGGCATATTCACAAGTGAATCCATGACCCTCTGCAGAGTAGGAATGGCTGCATGGATGACAGTTTGTCCTGAGAGAGCTCATGGGAGAGGGACCGGGGCTTGGCCACATGAGGGGCTTTCTTCCTGCACCAAGACCGCACCAAGATGGCAGACATAAGCCTGGGTGACCGGGATGGCCCAGAACCAGACCCTAGATGATAAGATACATCAAGGGTGATTCTGTTTGCAGATCATGTGTGGTCTTCGAGTGTGACACGTGGACTTCCACACCAGGTCAGGGATGTGACATCGGTCTGCAAAGGCACTGGCTGGCCCAAGCAACGAGCATTGTATTATCCTTTAGAAAATCACATCACAAAAGTACTCTGGATGCTTTAACAAAACCCACATCTGACAGTCTGGCTTTTATAAATCTTTATTTTGCAGAATTGCCTTCAGATAAGAAAGAAAAAAGTGCATATATTATTAACATTTTTTTAATCAAAATTAGACCCCACCTGATGATCTGTTTTAAATTGCAGGAATAACACGCATCACAGTTTGTATATATTTTCAGTATACAATTATTACTATTGCTTTGGGCCAATGGACTCTTTGTAAAAGTGTGGTATAAAGTGTGTGTGATTCTTTTATTCAATAAACACAAATTATGAACATTCTTTAAACCGCATCTCCATGAACAAAACTGTGCTAGGACAGCTGCTGAGACACGGGTGCCTATATGCAAGCAATGTCACTTTGTTACAATGTTACAAACAGAAGGCTAATTGTATCAGCTGTGTTCTCTCATTGGCTTCCCCCAGCAAGCCAGGGAAGAAGGTAGTCTGACCCATTCACATCTTCAAATGAGGAAAAATGAGTCTCTTAAAAATTAAATTTCATGTGTAAGCCTGATGATTCACAGACTTGTACCCCTGGGGCAAATAATACATTAGATGTTAATAAAAACATTAAATTTCATACCTACTAAGTCAAATTGCTGGGAGAGATGTCCCAGCCTGTCGGACCCACAGATATCCACTGAGCCACCCAGGCACCCCAATACGACTTACTCTTATATAAATTGCAATGGTGTGATGGAAAGCTTGTATCTCAAGGACAGGGCATGTTAATGAGGCAAGAATGTCTCCACAGCATGGAGTCAACGCTTCCCTTGTATCTGAAAGTCTGGACCAATGGGAGCCTAGGGGAGGGCGCAGGGTGGTGCACAGAGCACAGGCAGCACAGAGAGAGAGAGAAAGAGAGAGAGCTCGGGACAGGGGTGCCCCTTCATCTGTGCTCGGGAGAGGACAGCCTGGACCCTACAGTCCTGATCCAGCCCCCTGGCGGGCAGGAGAACATGAAACTCCTGGGATCACCAGTCGGAAGCACTTGCTAGCCCCCTGCCGGTGGGCACAGCTCACGGAGACCCAGGCCCTGGACAGACACCGCCGACCCATGTTTTGTGCTGTCATTCTGGTGAGCCCCACTTGGATGACAGGCGTCTGTGGCCATTTCCAGATCAGCAACTGTCCACAGCCACCTGTAGCCCGGTCCACGGAGAGATGCTTGAAAACTTCACCACGCCGCCCTGGTGTGGCTTTTGTGTTCTTAAAAAAGGGTATTATTTCCCAGGGCTGAGCACTCTGGCAAAGCCTCTGATCGGTTTCCGAATAGGAAGAGCATGAAAGTTTAGTGTTGTTTGAATCAAAAATTGCCAAAGTAAAACATTTCTCAGCCTCTCAATTACCGAAAAGTGGTGTTTCTCCAAACGACATATCCTAGCAGGCCGCATTCTGTTTTCTAAAGAATATTGGCTTTGGTTTCAAATGTTTTCGAAAGGAAATGCTGCAAACGTTCTCTGAGGATTAAGCGACTATCTCACCCCCCCCGCCCCCCGGCCCCGGCCCCGCCCCCGGCCCCGCCTCGGCCCCGCCCCCGGCTGAATCTCCAGCCAAACACTGGAGAGCGAGAGGTGCTGAACTTGGAAGGAGGGCAGCGCCCCCTGGTGGGGTAACTGGGACGGCTTCCGCCGGCGCCGCCCGGGTCCCTGTAGGAGCAGCATCGCTCCTGCAGGTGGCCCGAGGGAGCCCTCAGCCCATGACCTCCAAAGTTGCACAGAAAAACCCAGAATCACCACATGCTCAGAGCGGATACAAAATCAAGTGTTCGCCACCCAAAATCAAACCAATGAATTTTTTTTCTGAATTAAGCCATGTACACTCTATTTGCACTTTCTGCGACCCGGACGTGCAGGCCAGTGATTGCACTAACCTCTGCTCATTTCCTTATAATTTTAATTTTTTGATCTTATTAAAAGTGTTGCTGGCAATGCTCCGCCACTGGAGAACAGTGAATGAAGTTAGGATTATCAAAACCAGTAATTAGAGGCAGATTCATTTTTATGTATTTGGCAAACCTTGCCATGTGATGGAATTAAACACCTTGTCACATCTGAAATCAATGATAATTAGAAATGATGGATTATTTGCAAGAAAGCCATGCAAAAGGAGGTAGAGTAGGCCCGCTTCCAAATTTTGGAATAAATGCATGAACAATTTAATATCTACCAATTATATACAAAGTCTGCTCAATATGTCAGCACTGCCGGGGGCATGGGATTTATTAGACTAAGTAATGTAAGGTACGATGGAGTAGAGTAAGTCTTTTTAATGAAATAATGGAACCCATTAGGTTGGGTGTTACAAGTCTAAGTGTGAATTATCCTCTTTATGGACACTCTCACTTTGAGTTGTGTGTGCTGTGTTTAAGCTCTCATGCTGCAAATGCAGCCCTGAGCCCAGGATTGAAACACCCACCAAGAACAACGAATCAGATCTGCAGAGAAAGGGTTTGGGGATGTGGGGAAGGGTGCTCAGGTGTCTGCAGCTACTTGGTAATATCCAGTGCTGGGATGTTAGTTACTGTCTTCTCCAAGGAGAGGAGTGTTACCAGTAAGCTTCTTCCCTCTGCGAGAGTTCGTAATAAAATACTAATGAAATGTCAGGGAACAGGATGCCCAGCCACTAATTCATGCAGTGACTGGCTATGTTTGGGTGACAAAGGGCCTCCGTGGTAGTAGACAGAGTGGCCAGGTAAAGTACTGCCAGGGGGCGCCTGGGTGGCTCAGTCTGTGAAGCATCTGTCTTCGGCTCAGGTCATGATCCTGGGATCCAGCGCTGCATGGGGGGGTGGGGGGTGGGGGATGGGGGGAGTCCTTGCTCAGTGGGAAATCTGCTTCTCCCTCTCCCTCTGTCTCTCTCTACCTCAAAATAAATTATACACACACACACACACACACACACACAAGCACACATTTCTAGAAACATCTAAGTTCTCAGCCAAGACAGGTGTTTGTGTAGAGAAGAGATCAGGACACTGTTGATGAGATCCTGGCATCTGAGCATGGAGTCGGAACATCTGGGGGGATGCCAAGAGTCTTCCCTAATCAGTCTCTGGCCCGTCTACCCAACCTTGGTTTCTGCTCTCAGAGTTGGACATCCTGTTCCCCGACAGTCATTTCACAGGCTGCTTTCATGAGAAGTAAAGTTTATAAACAACCTGCACAAAACTCATGGGTAATGTTCATTAAATTTTGACAGATGCACACATCCATGTGAACAAGCTCTTGTCTGGACATGTAAAGTAGCCTTCACCCTCAGGAAGTTCCCTCGGGAATTGGGGAGAAGGAGGCAGGGCATCAGAGTGAGCTGTGGACAGGGAGGCACTTGGTTTACTGGGAGTCAGGGCACCCAGGCCACATGTGGGATCAGTGATCTTCAGGGACAGGTGTGTCTCTAAAGAGCCTGAGGTGGCCTGGGCAGGTGGGTGTGTCAGGGCACAGCCTCATAGGAAGGTGAAAGTTGGGTTGCATCAAGGAAGCTGGAAGCTGGAGGGATCGCCAGATTCCAGACTGCAAGCCAGGAACTGGCCTCTATCCCAAGCAAGATCTAAGCTAGGTCATTAGAGAGGACCTCCACCAGCCAGATTGGGGTGCTAAGCTTGAAGGTGGGCAGGTTAATGAGTAAGAGATGGGAAGCATCCCAGGCCAAGGGATAGGCAGAGGGTAGAAAAGATGTGGACAGGAAGGGGATTCCGTGGTGCTTAGTGGATTTAATTAGATTTTTCTATGTAATTAATTTCAAATCTGTGAATACTGACAGTTTTTCTTGTGTTTCCCAGTATTTATATTTTTATATTCTTGCCTTTCCCAGTATTTATATTTTTATATTCTTTGCAGGCTTGTTTTGCTTTGTTTACTCAAGGCATTGGTTACAAAAGCTTGCAAAATGTTGACTATTATTATATAATGCTTTTCTATGGTTCTGGTGGATATTCTACCAGATTTAAGACATTTTATATCATTTCTAGATATTTGAGGATATATGACTTCTATTTATATTTGTTTATTTTTTTATTTCATTTGTTTGGGGGAAATGTTTTGAATCTAAGCAAATGCACCAGTATACGATTTCTTACCTTTAATCGAGTTCATATCAATAGTTCTCACTACAGTTGAGATGCTCTTGAGTCCCTGAGAGAAGTCACCTTTTGTTACAGGGAATAACTTTTAATACAGTACATTTTCTGCAAGGATTTAACCCTTGTTACCTGTTTTATAGATAGAAGGATCGCACTTTGACATTCTTTTAAGAGCATTGATTTTCCACACTTTGTTGAGCACAGTTTGTAATCTCTGTTGACGCCGAAAACCCTTCAGTCTCTCCTTCTCTGAAATATCCCCCTCTCCTCATCTGCCCAGAATTCCCTCAGAGGAATCCTTCTCCCTTGGGGACACAGGTTTCTCTGAAGGCTTTAGGTGGGTTTCTCTGAAGGCTTTAAGTGTGAGGCTGGTTTATCTCCTATACTTTTGTATTCATCAGTTTGTGGATAAGACGATGACCAGCTTGTTGCTTGGAGGCATTTCTTCTAGAACCTGGCTTTCCCCCTTTCTAAAATGCTCCAACTTTGAAGCTCTGGTCATACCACCTTGCCCCCTTCCTTGCTTCCATCCCATCCATATTTCTTGAAATTTTAGCTCTGGACCGCTTTCATGATCTTAATGTAAAGCATTCATCTCTTCAAGAAGTCTTTTGCATTGTAGTTTGTCTGTGGAGTGAGGTAGGAATCTACGTGCAGGAACATTTATGTAGAGAAGGCCAACCTTTTTGCAAACCGCTCATATTTTCCAATTCAGTGCCACGGCCAATGCTATCAAATATCAAATTCCCATTTGTGTCTAGGCAGTCAGATTACTGCATTGGTCCTTTGGGCTACCCTTGTTCCACACCAGGATCCTAATGACAAGGAAATAAAGATCTTGATAATGGGCAAAAAGTCACCATTTTTTTTGTTTTATATATTTATATATTTATTTATTTATTTATTTTAAAGATTTTATTTATTTATTTGACAGACAGAGATCACAAGGTAGAGGCAGGCAGAGAGAGGGGGAAGCAGGCTCCCTGTCAGCAGAGAGCCGGATGCGGGGCTCGATCCCAGGACCCTGGGATCATGACCTGAGCCAAAGGCAGAGGCTTTAACCCACTGAGCCACCCAGGCGCCCCCATTTTTTTGTTTTAACGTTCGTGATTGTCTCAGTTATTCTGGGTTTGACGGAGCCCAGCCCCAGGCTCAGGCTTGACTCTAAGATAACACTGCTTGGAGCTACTTTCTCTTGAGTGCTAGGACCTATGGTCACCAGGTGAGTGTCCCCGGCTGTGGGACACTTTCTGCCTCTGCCCTCACCAGCAGAAAATGCCAAATCTGTGGAATTGAGCATAATAATAGCTTCTACCACGTTTGTACCTTTTGAGGAAAGATGTGTGTGAAAGCACTTAGCCCATTGTAGGGAAGTAAGAAGCAATAGCTCATTTTACCGTGATGTATGACATTCTGGTGATGTTAGTAATGCCACAATGGCACATGAACCTGGATTAATAAAATTAATCTATGTAAAGACCTAGCATAAAGTAATGCCTGTGAAATATTGATTTTTGGTAACTAATACAGGTGAATTTCCTTCACTAATTTGCTTCCATAGTCACCTAGCTTCTGCTTCTTTCTCTTTGCATGTCCATGTCAAGTGAATAAGCTGGAATTTAGGGGGGGGGGAAGTATCAGAAATGAGTCTGTACTGCTTTTGGAACAACAACAACAACAAAAATGTGGAAAGACTTCTTGATAGTGGGGATCTCCCTAAAACTTCACTTGGTCAATTTCCTGGGGGTAATGTCTTTGTGAAACCTGTGGGCGGGGAAAGAGTGTTTTATATGGAAATTTGGGACAAGACTATGTGTTGTGTTATTCTAATAGAGAAGAAAACCACACAAAAACCCAGAGCTACTCTTCAGGGAAAAGTAAGTGAAGGCTGCCAATTCTCTCCAGTACTATTTTCTGTTTTTCTTTTTAGTAAACTTGAAAAGTTTCCTCTCCTTGAAATAGCATTTGCCAGCAAATATAACCACTAACTCCAATCAACGTGCCTAAAAAATTTTTTTAATTAAAATGCCACAAATAAGGACAGATCCATACTTTATATTTCCTCATTTGTCTTTGTAACTGTTACTTTGTCTTAAAGCTTCTAAAAATTTCAGGAGCATTGAATAAAACTTTAAGAGGAAGGACAGATCAATGGGAACAACACCCTCGGCTTATTTTATAAGGAAGCTAGAGTAGCTACAAACGGCTGACGTGATTTTGCATATAAGAACACCTTGTCAATATCTCTGTCTTTATGAAAACATAAAGCAGGAAGATGGAATGAGGAATGCTGGAAAGATCAATATTTTAGAGGTTCTACGCAAATGTTTGACATTCATGCACACATTCTGGTAACAGCTGCATACGACGTGCAGGTGTGTAATCCCGGACAGCAAGGTCACCTTGCTGAAAGAATGGACGCGCCTGGTATGAAACTAATTTGGGGGAACTTAAATCTCAAGCTGAGTTCCAGATGCCAGCCCTAATAGAAAGGAATTTATTTCAGGGGCCCACATTAAGGACTGGCTCGATTGCCAGGAAAGTTAATCATGACTAAGTACCATAGTTTGCTACACATACTGTGTATGTACTTTAACTATTGAGCTTGGGATATTGCCAGCCATTGATAGCACATGACCCGATGGTTTCTAGACTTTGCTGTGACTTTGGATACTTTGTCGTAAGGAATTTATTTTTTTTTAATTGATTTAATTTTTATTAATAGTTGAATATTAATTTTATTTTTTTTCCCTACATTTAAAGGAGTTTCTGTTTGGGGCCAAGATGAAAGGACAAAGTTAGAATTTGCCTTTCTGGATGAGGTAACTTAGAC
This sequence comes from Mellivora capensis, assembly GCA_004024625.1. Classification (NCBI taxonomy): domain Eukaryota; kingdom Metazoa; phylum Chordata; class Mammalia; order Carnivora; family Mustelidae; genus Mellivora; species Mellivora capensis. The sequence continues at coordinate 16,983 of PISX010008813.1, read as the reverse complement.
AAGTGGAGAAGATCTGTGAAATCGTCCTGCCCTAGAGGATTTCCTGGCTGTAAGACGAAAAGGCTCTAGCAGAGCCCACCCACCTCTCAGTTGAAGAGACCCTAGAGACCCAGGTGTCAGGACCTCCAGGCACAGGGAGCTGAGAAGGGGGAGCTTTAAGAATCAACGTTCGTACCCACATCCGGCATCGCACACAGACATGGACTCAGCATCAGTCACAGACCTCAGCCACTCGGGAAATTCGGGAGAAAATTCTGTAAGCTGACATGGAAGGCAAAGTGTCCTTTACTAGCACAACAAAGGATGAATAAAATCATGCATCTGATTTGAAAAAATGAAGACATGCTGTTTAAAAGTTGCTGTTAATAGAATAGACAAGACACAAATAGCCATAAATGGTCTGGATTATGCATGGCTCTGACAAAGGACTTGGGTCCACAATTAACCCCCTCCCCCCCATAATAAGAAGTCAGGTAACCTAACAAAAATTTTTTTTAAATGGCTGTAAAATTCAGTCGGTAAAGATGCTAAGCATCATTATCCACAAGAAAAATGCAAATGAGACACCACTCCACTTCTACTAATAGTAGAATAACCCAAGTTAAAAACAGTGAGCATGTCAAATATTGGCGAACATGCAGGACGAATGTGACCTGCACGCATTCCTTATGGGAATGTAAAAATGCACTTTCTTCGGAACACTTGGAATCAGTTTGGCAGTTTCTTTCTAAGAAGTGATATATGCACCTACTTTAGGACTCAGCTATTACACTCCAAGGTATTTACCCAAGAGAAATGAAAGCCTATGTGCATTTGACACATTTTATGTGACTGTTTATAGATGGATAAGTGAAAACATCTCAAAGGTCCCCGGACAGGTACATAGATACATTGTAGCATGTTCCTTAGGATGGATACCTCTCAGCAGTAAAAAAAAGGATAAACAATTGCGCCCAGCCACCAACAACTGGAATGGATATCCAAACAAATATGCTGAATGCAAGAAGGCAGAGGAAAGAGGCTGCCTGCTGTAGCATTTCATTTGCATAAAATTAAAAAAATGTCAACTATACTCCAGTAAAAGAAAGCCAGTCCCTGGTTGCCTGGAGCAGAGGGGAAGAATCTGGAAGGGACATGGAGAAACTTCAGGAGCAATGGATACATGAACGTGGTAACGCTTTTGTGGGCATCAACACAGGTCAAAATGGATCTGGCTAGACTTAGAAAGATAAAATTTATTATAGATCATTTATCCATTAATAATGGTATAAAAAGGGGAAATTCTGAAGAAGGTTAAGACATCATTTAGTTGGGAGAAAATAAATTACTTGATGTAGAAGCATCTCTAACTAGGTAAATAAATTGCTTATCTGACATGCAAATATGATAAAACACATAAGGTTGAGAGTATCACTTTCCTGGAGCAATTCACTTAGTAACCTATCAGATTCAAATTTTTGATAGTCTGTACATTGCCTCAAGGAAAACAAAGTAAGGATTAATCAATCATGTAATTTTTAGCTTAGGGTTGAGCTGATGAGTTTAATTTACCAATTTATTTTCTGGAAACACGATTTGCATCTCTGAATACATGTTCAGTGGCATTTTTAATATTGTCTTTAGTGTTCCTTATGCAGAGGTGATGAGAGATATGTCTGTCATTCCCTTCTAGCGTGCCCTTCTGTCTCTGCATGGTAGCAGCTCTGGTATCTGGTGCTGCTGGTGTTGTAGTTATCACGCATTAGACTCCGGACAGTGATCATTTTATGGTAGAAGCAGAGTCTCATTATTGGCTTTATGTGTATTCTGTTAATGTGGAGGCTTTTTGGTGTGTGTGTGTGTGTGTGTGTGTGTGTGTGTGTGTGTGTGTGAGAAATGAAAATGATTTAGCTTTCCTCCTACAATGTTGGTAAAGATGCATAATCACTCTTGTCTTAGCATGGTGTGTAATTTGGGGGCGGTAACATGCATGGTAAGCATACCATGCCTACCCCTCCTCTATCCACAGCAGACATCAATAATCAATCCCTACAATCCGACATGAAGCTCTGCTCTCTGACTTCCTCTCCCCACGTTTCCTGAGACAAACCCAACCTCTGGGTGGAGCATGCATGGAAGCTGAGCCCAATTTCCCAATTCAGCTCTAGAGAATTCTGCAGGCATCAATATCTCTGCTCATGTGCAGTTATGTGACATGTGACATGTGCAACATATGTCCAATAATCAGGAGACTTACTTAAAATAACAGTAGTGGTGCATTTCCGTTCATATAAATTCCTTTTTTGGTGTATACATGAAATACACATTCACTAGAGAAAATTTGCAAGACACCAAAAACTACCGAGCAAAGCAATTATTGCACCTAATCCCACCATCCGGGTAAAAACCCTAACGCTATCTTGAAGTGAAGTTTTGTAGATGTTTTAGAATTCACATCTAGCGGGTGATAATGTTATCTGAAGGAATGTCTGCCTCCTGGGAAGCACCTTTCTTCCAAACTCAGTGGTGACTGAGAAGGCTACTTGCAAATGACTCAAGAAATCAAATTTACCTGCTGCTTCATGGACTCCTGTCCGTGAAGGGAGAGAGGGATCCAGGGAAAAGTGCACGCTGTGCACGGAGGAACCACTACTCATCTAGCCAGTGGACCCGTCATCACGTTCAGTAGAGGGCAAGATAAAAATGCAACAGGAGAAGTACAGGAAGGTGAGAAGGTTCTATCTTGTTATGAATGAGAGGTAATTATGACAATGCAGTACATTGGAAAGAAAAAAAATACGTATTAAGTAAAGATATGTTTGAGTAGAAGATTCATCTTCTGTGATGCCAGTGGTCAACACTCACCAGCTACTTCACGTACACTGGGCCCTTAAATACTTCATAGTCATTCTTAGCAGACACCCAGTCCCTTGAGGTCAGAGACCGCCTTGTCCATCATCATGTTTCTGCATCTACAGTGTAGTGCTTGTGTCTAGCAAGATGGGTGAGGTTATGTTGAGAACAACCCTCTCCCAGGCTACACAAGGGTCTTGCAAACTGGGGTCTGGGGGCCAACTCAAATCCACCCACTGTTTTTATAAATAGAGTTTTGTGGGAATCCAGCCATCCCCACGTTCACTATTCTCCCAGACACCTTGCCCACTGGGAGAGTAGAGGTGATCGTTGGCCACAGAAACCATCTGGCCTAAACGTCTAGAATATTTATCTGGTGCTCTATAGATAGATCTGTTTATCAGTCTACACTTCATTTCTAGAAGCTTAATTTGGGTCTTTCTTTCCATATCGCTGCTGACACTCATATGTCCCCTTATCTTCTTGGACATATGGAGCATATTTATAACAGCTATTTTAGTCCCCTTCGCCTGCTCTATTCTGTAACATCTCTGTGTCTATTTCTATTGATTGATTTTTTCCTCCTTATGGATCATATTTTTCTTTGCATAATGAGAGACACGTGGTTATAGCTAGTTGTCAGCAGACATGAGTGTATGCGTGAAAACAGCCCATGCCGCAGGAAACACGGACAAGCTGTCCCAGATGAACCTGGCCCAAGCCACCAACCTATAGAATCGTGAGCAAGGTAATGATCGTGGCTTTAAGCAACTTAGGGTCTGTTTGGTTATCAAAAGCTAATTGGGATACTGGGTAGTTATTTACAAAAATAGTGAACTAATAGCTCATGACTTGGAAAGTAAATTTTTTTAAGGACGTATTTATTTATTTGAGAGAGGGATTGGGCAGGGGGTCAGCAGAGGGAGGTAGAGAGAGAGCATCTCCAGCAGGCTCCCCGTTGAGCATGGAATGCCATGCAGGGCTCCATCCCACGACCCTGAGATCATGACCCGAGCTGAAATCAAGAGTCCGACCACCACCCAGGTGCCCCGGAAAGAAAATTTTTAAATGGCATTCTTCTATATTATTGTGTTTTTCTCTACACATGTGAAGTGGTGTTGATTTTTACTATTTGTCTCCCTGTCTGTGTTCTTCTTACCAAGACTGCCATGTGGCCTTCCCGTGTTCTCTAAATATTGCCTTTGCAAATTATGAAGACAGATATTTCTAGCTGGAATAAACCTAAGGTGTCATCAGCTCTAGGAATCTGCATTGAGGGTTGAGACATCTGTGAGGGGTCAGAAGGGACTGGGTGACTTGCTGGAAACCACATGGTCACTTGGAGGCAAAGTCGGGGTTCAAACCAACAGATGGAGAAACGAGGCTATTCCTGTGGGTGGACCATTGGGGGAAACCAAAGATGGAGACAGGAGGGACTGCTGGTCGGGAGGAAGGGTCCAGTGATGGGGCAGGTGGCAGTGATATCTGTGTTTATTCCAGCACTGGTTTTGACAGGAAAAAATATTGTAAAACAGGGACACCTGGGTGGTTCAGTCAGTTAAGCATCTGCCTTCAGCACAGGTCATCATCTCAGTGTCCCGGGATGGAGCCCTGCATTGGACTCCCCGCTCAGTGGGGAGTCTGCTTCTCCCTCTGCCTGCTGCTCCCACTGCTTGTGCACTCTCTCTCACTCTCTCTCTCTCTCAAATAAATGAAATCTCAAAAAAAAAAAAAAAACTATCAGGAGCAAGAACAGGGGGATATCCCATGAAGTGGACATCTGTGCATTGCTCAGGTCCACAGAAAAGCAGGGAGGGGTACCTGTGCCATTCCTTGGATGTCAAAACAAAATTTATATATCCCAACTCATTGCCAGGAACTCTCCCATGCATCTTTTTCAAGTGAAAAAATAGAAGCAAGAGAAGAAGGAAACTTCGAGTTCCTAGAAAACAGCATCTCTTTTCAGTCTTTAATAGACTGATTTACTTCTACATACATGTTCTGCTTTGCCTTCACCTCTGATATGACCTCTCCCTCTTCGTTTTACTTTCTTTAGGGTCTTAGATGTCATATTTCCTTTTTTTTTTTCTGGGGGAGGGCATTTTTGTTGTCCATAACATAGAGATGCACAGAAGAAAATCACACAGGTTTGTGGGACAAAATCACATTTTTCCCATCCCCATAATTCCCACAAATGCCGTGCGTGTGACACGTAAGTTCATGTTTTTGCTCATCACGTTTCTTGTAAATAGGGCAACAGTAGTTTCATTTCTTATTCAATCTTTCCATATCAAAAGACTGACAGAGAAGACCCAAGCAATATAAAGAATGATACATTCAGTGTTTTTGTTAAAAAGGCGTTGATGAGGAAGAGAACACAGGGAAGTCACAGCCATCAGATGTGCCTGATGAGTGGCAAGCACCTGCTTCCCTATTTCCAATTTCCCAAATGAATTAATTCTGGGGGAAACAACTCAAGTCTTAGTGTCCAGGCTTTTACCAAAATCTGCTGCAGCTCAACTGTGTGCGCATTGTTGTATGAACGACAGGTGGTCATCTAGAACTCACCAGAAGTGAGGGGCAACTGACATCTGGCTGAACCATCTAAAATGACCGGGCACTTCTCACACAGAAGAAGGACCAGAGAATTCAAGGGATAAGTGAAAAATTATTGACTTTAACAGAGGAGAGGTTTGTTATGGTTAAAAGATATCAGCTTGACTGTGAGAGACTCAAAACGGCTGTGGACTTCTGTAAGATGCAGGTACAGCATCGAAATTTGGGTCCAATACCCGCAAGTCAGAAGTCCCAGAAACCCAGTATGTTCCTTCATTTTTTTTTTTCCACATAAGAATTGGTTTGGAATTGTACCTTTTGTATGAGTGCCATTGTAGCAACAATGTTATTTGAAACTGAAATTATGTATCAAGTTAAAGTAACAGTGTCGTAACTCTTCCATGCTACCCAACTCCTTATGGAGTAGTTCATGTGCGTTCTGGAGAGGTTTATGCGAGCTCAGGAATAGGACTCAAATATTCAAACGTTCTGTTTTTGAGTAGCATAGAGACTGAGCAGTTTCACTTAGCCTTCATTTTTTATCTCTTTCACTTGTTTTTCCTAAAATGATCACCTATGATGTGATTTGTACACGGTACATTATATTGTTCATATAAGATGATGTTACACAATGTTTTCACATTAAATATTTTGGAGAGGAGCGCATGGCCGCTGTGGAGTTGTGTTGCTCAGATCTCCCTTCTGGAAAGCCGCTGCAAGGACCCCAGGGTGCTGACCGATGTCACCTACGCACCTGCACAGCACAGCCTGTGGGGCTGGCTGGGCCATGTCACCCAAGCGGAGACCTGTCCCCGGGTAGTCTGTGCCCAGGAACCCTGACTGGGCTGGCCATGCTTGGGTCTGGGGTCTAACCCCATCCTGGTACAGATGTCAGACCTGCCCAGACGTAAGCCTCTCCCTTCCCACTGCAGCTCCCTTTTCCTCCCCAGCAGATCTCCTCTCTGCCCTGAAATCTGTTTCCTGGAGGAATGAAGCTGATGTGGGGAAGGATGGACCACATTCATGTCAAGGTGATCCTCCGAGGCTGGTGGTCTACGCCTGCTGGGCTGTCCTACCTGCCTTCCTCTCTGTTGTAACTCAGCCTGGTGGAAAAAAGCATGGACATCATTACAGTGATTAGCCCATGTCCACTGAATTCACCTCCCAGCACTCACCACTCACTCAGTCTCACACACTTGTTTCTTCCAAAGTTTGGAAAACATGAATTACTCTCAAGCGACTCGGGAATTCCAGATGCGTTTGCAGCATAAATGGATGGACATTGTGGTCACTTCTTCTTGACCCACATCCTCGGTCAGCCAGGAACCTACATGCTGAGCTCACCCTGGCACGTGTGTCTTTTGCACCCATGATGCACAGGTGTGGTTCTTTTAAACATAGAGCCACAGTGGGGTGTGGACCACGGCCATGTATCAGTGAGGCTGGACCATGTGATCTAAGTGGTCCCCTGGGGACTTTGCCTTCTCTCCTCTATGTGGGGTTCTTGTTTTGTTTTTATATTTTTGCTGTTATTGTTAGCATTACCCATTGATGTGGAACCTAAAACGAGAAATGGGCTTTATGCATCAAGAAGCTCCTGGATTTTACACCAAATGACCTCTTCTTCCAACTTCCCCTATATCTCACCACCACACACGGCAGTCACTGTTACGAATCCTGAAGCTCCAGGGCATGTTAGGGCAAAACCCACTAATCGACAGGAAAACAGAGCGGGTGCCTTCAACCACAGCATGGCCATTTCTTCAAAACAGTGGTGTATTAACACCAACATGATTGGTCTCAGTGAAGCCTCCCGGTTGGATATAATTCACTCAACTTCCTCTTTTCCAGATTGGAGTGATGCTGTCTTGGGAACTGGAAAATATCAAATTTTTGTTCTGATTCTTACACTGTGACTTGGCAGTGCTTTGTGGAATGGTCTGGTACTTTTCACTCTGCACCTTGAATCTTTAATGGTCTAGTGTAGTGTTAATTGTCTGTACCTGGGATCATTTTAATGCAGGTTTAGATGTCTCTTACACCACAGATACAGTCTAATTAATTTCATAATAACTTGGTACAGAGATCACATTTTCTACTTTTGCTTCACGCTCAGTGATTTGTTATCTATAACAAAATCTCACAGACAGCTCTGAGAAATTAGAATGCATTTCCAGGGCAATACACAATCCTAATGTATTTCCAGAACGTCTAAAAAAGCTGATAGGATTTAATGAACAATTGCATTAAATAAGAATTCATTTTTGAACCATAAATATTTCATATAAAATAACCATTGACTAGCATCATGACTGTGTGTTGAAATTATGAGAAAAAATACAGAACATAAACTGATGGTCACACTTGGAAAACATTTCATTCCAATTTTAGTATATGTGCTGCCGAAGCGAGCACTTGGAAAACATTTCAAATTATTTTTTTAAATATTTTATTTATTTATTTGTCAGAGAGAGAGAGAGAGAGTGAGCGCACAGGCAGACAGAGGCAGAGGGAGAAGCAGGCTCCCCGCTGAGCAAGGAGCCCGATGTGGGACTCGATCCCAGGACACTGGGATCATGACCTGAGTCGAAGGCAGCCGCTTAACCAATTGAGCCACCCAGGCATACCTCAAATGATTTTTAAATTCTCTGTGAAGTCACAGCCTTTCTAGTTGGGGTACATCATTTCTTCATCGCGGAATGTAACAACTATGAAAATACGCACACACACATCTAAACAGATAGTCACATATGAATATATCTGCATATGTTTGCATAATACATACTTGTTATGTACATTTCTGTACACCCTTGTGTGTGTATTCATACACACGTTCATTTATATGCATTTATATCACACACATACATATATATTTAAATGTGAATTTTTCCTCCTTAAACAAAATTTATTACTACTCCATCACTTATCAAACTCCCCCCCAGAATACAACTAGAAAACTCTGATCTTAATTTGATTTTTATATGCATCTCTCAATTATACAAACATCACTCTGCTAGACAATAAATCCTATGAGAGCAGAACTTTTTAAAAAAATTGTTTATATAAATAGGAATGAATGAAACAAACTGTCTCTATTAGCAGAGGATATGGTCATTTATGTAGAAAATCTCAAGGAATCTTAAAAAAAATGAAATGAGTTCAGCAAGTTTGCAGGATACAAGATCGATGCACAAACATTAATCAGATTTTATGAATTTGCAATAAATGGCTGGGAACTGAGATTAGAAACAGACTACCATTTGCAATCACTTTAAAGAAATGGGATACAGACTTATACTTGCCAAAATGTATAGAGTATTTGTACACTGAAAATGATACGGTGCTAATGAGAGAAATCAAATAAGACCCAAATAATAGACCGAACTACCATGTTCACGGATTGGAAGATACAACATAAGGGAGAGGTCAGTGTTCCCAAAATTGATCTGTAGATTGAATGCTACCCTTATCAAGATCCCGCCAAGGTTTTCTAGCAATAGACAAGCTTAATCTAAAATTTGTGTGGAATGAGACATGTCCTAAAACAGAAAAAAGAAGAAGAAGAGGAAGAAGAAGAAGAAGAAGAAGAAGAAGAAGAAGAAGAAGAAGAAGAGCAAGAACAAGAAGAACAAGAAGAAGAAGGAGAAGAAGAAGAAGAAGGAGGGAAGTACCACTGTCCCCACTATTAAGGCTATGTAGCTTCTGTATTGGAGAATGTGGAATCAGCAGAAGGATAAATACATAGGTCGATAGAATGGAACAGGAAGGAACAAAACAAAAAACCCCAAATTTGACTCACACAAATACACTCAACTGGGTTTTATCGAGGTGCAAAAGCAATCCAGTTACGGAAGAATACACTTTTGAGTAAACAGAGTTGGAGCATTTGGGCCAACAAACAAAAAATCTTGACCCAAACCCTTCACCTATAAAAAATTTGTTTTAAACGGGTCATAGACTTAAATGTAGAGGGCAAAACTATTAAAAGGCTAGATAAAAATGATAGATGGAATTATTCAGCCTCTAGGGCTAGAGAAGAAATTCCTGACTTGACACCCAAAGTTGGATCAAGGAAAGGAAAAAAAATCGTTAAATTTGATCTTCTCAAAATCACAAACATTTGCTCCATAGTAATTCCTATGAAGAGGATTAACGACAAGCCATAGACTCAGAGAAAGTATTTGCAAAATACATTTGTGATAGAAGCCCAGTATTCTGAATATCTCTCAAAACCCCAAAGAAAAATTAAACAAATAATCCAATTTATAGAGATTTTATTTACTTATTTGACAGAGAGAGAGATTACAAGTAGGCAGAGAGGCAGGCAGAGAGAGGGGGAAGCAGGCTCCCCGCCGAGCAGAGAGCCCGATGAGGGGCTCGATCCCAGGACCCTGAGATCATGACCTGAGCCAAAGGCAGAGGCTTAGCCCACTGAGCCACCCAGGCGCCCCAATATTCCAATTTAAAAACAGGCCCAATGCATGAGCAGGCATGCCACTGAAGAAGACATGCAGACGGGAATTAAGCCCATAATAAGATGCCCAGCATCGTTAGCCGTTAGGAGAGTGGTGACTAAAACTGTAGTAAGACCTTATGAGACGCCCATCAGAAAGGCTAAAACAAAACAGTTTGAGTCTGAACACTGCATGCTGGCAAGGGTATGGAAATGGTCCCTCCTACATTGCTGTGGGGGAAGGAAAAATGGTAGTCACTGTGAAAATAGATTCTTCTACAACAAAACAGACAACAAACACCCAAGCCAGCAATTATCGGCAGATCATTTGTCATGAGAAACGAAAACTATGTTGATATGATCACCCACACAGGAAGGTTCCTAGCAGCTTTTTTAAGGTAATAGCCCCCTAGCTGGAATCAGCCTAGATGCCCTTGAGTGAGGGAAGGGTTAAACCAAGGGGGAGGTACATACATCCAGGCCACGGGGAGAATTCTCAGCAGCAAAACTCAACAAATTGCTGATACACTCAACGATTTGTGTTAGGCTGAGTGAAAGTGGCCAATCCCAAAGGGCGACAAAGCATATAATTTCATTTGCAGAGCATTTTGCGGTGGCAGAATTGGAGCAATGAAGGACAGACCAATGCTTGTGAGGGGTGAACGACAGATGGCAAGAGGTGAGGGGATGCGAATGTGTAAACAGGCATCGGGAGGAATCCTGATGTGGTGGAAACATCCTCACTGTGGTGGTGGATACATGAATCTATACACATGATAAAACCACACACACACACACACACACACACACACACACAGACTTGGAAAAAGCAGGAAATCTGAATGAGATTGGTGGACTGTACGGATGTACAGAATTTTGATGTGATCATTGCTGTGATCACACAGAATCACATTGATTGTGATCAAACGCTACCACTAAGACAAATTGGATATGATGCATACGGTATTTTCCATATTATTTCTTACACCTTTATATAAATGATGATTAGACTTAACGGAATTCATTAAGATTAGCAAGTTTGCAGGATACAAGATCAATGCACAAACATTAATCAGATTTTTATATATTAGCAATCCGTGAGTGGGAACTGAGATTAAAAACACATTACCATTTACAATTGCTCTAAAGAAATGGGATAAAAGTCTATACTGTTTGCCACTTTGTCTAGTAGCAAAAGCGTCCGTTAACGAGGAAGAACTGAAGAAAGGGCACTAATCCAAAAGATTTGAAACACAGCTCTGTAAGTTCCTCCACAGATCCAAAAGGGGGCAGTCCTTTTCCACAAAGATACAATCACTCCTGTCTCTGCAGGTACCTTCCCTGATGCCCAGGTGTCTCCCTGGGTCTCTCCCCCAGGATTTCTGTTTCCTTAGCTCATGGTTCTTCCGTCTCTGACTGATTCATGGGTGAAGATTGATGAGACCAGACAGCCCTTCTCTCCCTTTGAAGCAGGGCTCCTGGGATGGAGCCCAGACCAGACGGACTGGGGCTCACAATTCTCCCCTGTGGCTATCCGTCTGTCCTCTTCCTGTGCCCTGCTGATCTCCCTTCACTTTCGTCGTTAATCAACCACAATATAGAACTGAAAAAAATGTTATTTATCATTATTGAATAGTTTCCTATTTCTTATCCTTAAATATGTACACAGAAAATTGTGTATGTCTCTTAAGTCTATGCTAAATTATTATTGTTTTACTTACAAGACCTATCATTTTCTTTTCTCATAGGGAATGATCCTAGAAAAAGAGGAAAAACATAGATTTTTAATGCCATCACTAAGTATTTCATCCATCTAGACACTTCCTTGCAAAAAAAAAAAATCACAATTACCATTATCGCTAACCACGTATATATAACAAGAGCTACCAAGTTAAACAAGACAGCTCTGGGAAGTATGTACCCAGTTCTGGAGACAGGCTTCCTTTGCTCTCCCAAATCAGACACAGAGTGGGTTTTGTCAAATATTTACTTAATTTTAGATCAGCAAATGCAATTTGGCTTCCCTGAATGACTTACTTGAGGAAAATGTCACTGCTCCAAGCTGAACTTTTCCAGTGAAATTTACAAGCGATTATGTAATGATGCAAATTGTCATCAGGCAATTCTGTCAAAAGTGGTAATAGGACTCCAAAAATTAACTGTGGTAAAAAACAAAACCGCTATTTTTAAAAAATAATTTCAGTAGTTTGGAAAAAGGAATACAGATTCCTTCTTTGGTTCTGGATATGGGAAAAGTTATAACACAAAATGAGTCTCAAGTACTTAAGCTTCAACTAAAAGCTGTCCTCCCGGTGATTACCCTAAACTTCTAGCCCAGCTTTCCTTGACACAGTCTTTAAAACACTAGAGATGTGAACTAACGGGTCAGGAACGTGCGTATACCGACGGCAGCCTGTCGCCTGTTTGAAATGGGAAGGGGCGGAGTCCTGCGGTCAGCAGGCTGTTCGTGGACAGATAGCTCGGGTGGGGGGGTGACACCTGGACAAGTGTCTGGATATCTGTGTGTCTGTGGGCAATCATTTAAGCCCTCATCTCCATTTCTGAATTTGTAAAATGGGACTATTTAGGAGGTATGCCCTCTGGAGGAATGTCATAAAGATTAAGTGATACGACATGGGCTAGTCCGTAACATAATGTCTGGCTCAGAAGAAAGAGATGTTTTGTAATACAAATGCTGTCATTGTTATTTAAGCAGAAGACAGTAAATAAGCCAATGTTCATATGTAATAAAACTACAATGTCCATGATAAAAAGAAATTAAATAGTACGAAGGCGTGTACAGGGTGAAATTAACATTTTTAAATTTTCTTACACCTTATCTTATAGCTTCTGGGGACACTATCTTGTCTCTGCAGGTAGTCATTATTAAATTGTGTGTGCGTGTGCAACCTTCTAGTATTTTCCAATGCATATCCCAGTATTTATTACCCTTAAAAAATACATATGGAGCACATCTTACCCTTAGTTCCGACCCTCACTTTTTCTTGCTCAACTAATAAATCTTAAAGACTGTCAGTACACGGAGACCTACTTTCACAGCTTTTTCTGAATCTTGCTTGTCATTCTTTTCTTCAGAGGAAGGGAAAGCTACTTTTTAAAATCCTCATAATATCTTTCTGTGTGCATACCACCGGTCTCCCCATTTTATAAGGAGGGGATCAAAGAAATAAGTTTCTTAACTCATCCAAGGTCAACCGGCAGTAAGATTGAAATTCAGTTCCACCTCATTCCAGAAATGTTATGTTACCTATAAGTCAACAGTGCCTCCCAGAGGGTGTGGATGGGGCAAAATTCTTGGAAGTCCCTCTGTTGAACTGCTCTGAAAGCCCTTGCTCACCCATGGGGCCGGGACAAGTACAGAGCTGCATTTTGGGGCAGAAAATTTCAATTTCTGAAAAAGAAGAGCACTGATGGTCTAATGCAAGGGCAAGACCCACTGTAATTTTTAAAGTGAATAAAGTAAAAATTCACATTTAGAATACACGTCATTCCCAAGATCACTGGCAACAAATTGTCATAAAAGGAGCTAGAGAGAAAAAGACTGTTTCCATTCTGACTGCGCTGCCAGAACAAAGAGCTAGGTTGGTCCTCAGGACCAATAGTTTTATCTCTGCTTTGCGTTTAACAAATGCAAACCCCATAAATTCCAAGGACTTGGTTTGTTCCTTTGTAAATGAATGTTCTTGTTGAATCCACTTCTTGATATTAGAAGGACAGAAGGTCTTAAGACAAGAGGTATGAATGCACTCATTGGTTTGGAAAACAAACATGGCTGGGTAGTAAAATCCACGTCCACAATTTGCTTCTCTTTGACCCATGCAGAGGAAAATTAAAGTGTAAGTAGATGATAGGACCTCACGAGGGCAGAGAAACAGAATCCCAGTGTTCGAATGGCAGGAAAAGACAACAGAACCAGTTTCCACCTAGTGAAAGTTGCTTTTCCTACTTCGCGTTATTCAAACCACCCCCATATGCAGAGAAGGAGTAAAGAAAGTGGCAGAAATTTTGGAGTCAGGGGAGGATTTAAATCCGAGCTCTGGCATGGGGCACACCTGCTCACCCGGGCGACCTGAGGATCTGACGTCTTAGCGTCATGTCTCACTCCAATCCTAGACACAGAAGAGCAGGGAGGGTGACCTTCAAGGGGCTGAGGAGGAGTTCCTGCCATCCTCGGTGGGTGGGGCTCCAAAAAGAAACTGAGTGGAGATGTAGAACACACAATAATTCTCCTAAATCCTGAGTCTGTACGTGAGATCTGACCTGCGCTACAGGTGAGGTCTTGAAACAGCATCCGAGATCCTGGTGGGCTTTGAAGATCCTGGTTTTCTTCAGCAGCAGAACTAAGGTCTTCTTTGTTGCTCTACTGTTAGCACTGTGAGCTCTAGAACAGACAAGCAAGGTGATTATCTGCTATTGGGTAACAAATCAGCGCTGTTGACAATAGAAAGAGCCCTCACATAAAACTAAATTCTTCCTTTCATGGCTCCTTTCTTCGAGTCTGCTGGGCCATTTGGTTGGAACCCTGCTGGTGGCCTCAGCCCCTGTCCCCAACACCTCTTTGTAGAGCACCCTCCCAGGTAAGGGTCATAGGCAGCCAATTGTACCATGGTTTCATTATGACGATGGTTGTTACCTCCACTAAAGCCAGCCAGAGTGCCTTGTTTGTTATAATAATCATAATAAAAGAGCATCTTCAGGGAACAAAGCTGTCACCCATCTCTGCTCAGATGGGATTTTATGTCAGGAATTAGCAATGACCAGCATTTCTCTCTACGTGGGCACTTGGAGAGCCAAGCCTTCAAAGACCAGACAGAGGCATTCATCATTGTGGATTTCTTTGTTCTCTTTCTGAAGACGTATTTATCACCCCCCCCACCCCCATGATAGGCTTCCTCTGGATTCCCACCCTGTCATTAACATCAGGCTCTCAAAAGTGATGGCTGGCGAGACCCTAGTGGCCAGACTCAGTGGTTTTGTTGGTGCCTCTAGAGGGATCAGAGTTTTGTGGACATTTCCATTATTTCTGGACATGTTCCCTTACACCTTCCCACACCAGCATCCTAAGGACAGGAGCTTGGAAAAATGGCTGTGTCTGTGAACGTAAGGGGCCCAGACTAAGGTATCTTTCCCTGACTCTAAACTACCCATATGTTCATCTTCATTTAGAAACATCTTTCCAGGAATAAACCAACATGTTACCAGGAGAAAGGATAGTAACATTTTATATAGCAGAACTTTAGTATACTTAGTATTCAGTATTCCTAATCAGTGATGTATTTACTTCCCATTACTTTCTCTGCCTGAGAATCCTGGAAATGGTCTGATCCTGACATCCATGCTGGACCAGACACAGTTGAGTGTGCCCATCACCCCAATGGTCCTTGGAGATGGCATTTTACCTGAATTTTATAGACATCCATTCAGAGGATAAGAGGTGTTGGCTTTTCCAGAACCAAATATCTAGACATCAAGGGGGCTCCCAGAGGGCTCCACAGGCCCCACTTTGGGGACAGGCTGATCTTATCCGATGCCTGTGACGGCGACAGAGCCAGCCCACCCTTAGGTTCTGCAACTCCTTCCTCGATTTGCTGTCCTTCTAGGATGTGAAGCACTTCCGTGTTCCATCTACAATCCAGCATCTTTTCTATCACTCACCATTTACCTAATTATGGGAAATGCATAAGTATATCTAGAGGCCCTGAGAAAAGTAAACAAACCCTAAATAATGGATTTTTTAGTTTAATTAGTTTATTCTCCCTCATGTTTAATGGGGGAGCTAGGAAGCCAAGTGAAGTGGACGTAAATGTGAGGCTCACAAGTAAAAGGTTTACTTAGATGGTCAGTTAATTAAAAGGCGCTGAGGACACGCAGGGATGAGCACTCCATTTGTCTTAGAGGAGGAGGGGGGAAGCGGCCCAGGGGTACGGCAGCCCCACGTGCAGCTGGACCCAGGTCCCTGCTGGGGAGCACCGTTCTTAGGCAAATTCTCTTCCTAGTTTCTGTCTGCTCGTGGAAATCTCTGCCCCACTTCTGATACCTGTGGTTACCAAGCGCGTGGAGTTTTTCTCCGCATCAAGCAAATCTGTGACCCACTGAGCAGCTGGTTCACCGAACACGGGAAATGAGTTCAGTTGCTAGATGACCGGTTTCTGATGACAGGACGCAGCTCGGGAGCGGGATGGAAGAGATGCACGGGGCAGGATGTGGGGCAGGGGGCATGGAGCCTCCATGCCTTCTGGGCACACCCCTCTGCCTGTATCTCCCCCTGCTCACCAACCCAGAAGGTCTCTGAACCCCTCCTTTTGGGGTTTTATGGAGGCTTCATTATGCATGAGTGATTGATTAAATCATTGGTTATTGGTGTTGAATTCTCTCCAACCCTCTCCCCTCCTCAGAGGCAGAGGTGGGGCTGAAAGTTCCAATTATCTAATCACAGGGACAGTTCCTCTGACAACCAGCCCCCCATATCTTGGGACGTCTAGGGTCTTTCCGAAACTGAGGTCATTAACATAAACTCAGGTATGGTTGAACTGGGTTTGCCATGATGTTGGAAGGCTCTCTTTTCACCTTTTCTGCTCCGATGCCATCTCAGGAACCAAGGAAAAAACCCAAATATTCTAAACAAGACGCCCTGATTGCTCTCATCGAGTAGGGAATTGGATGGCATCGGGGAGCTCTGTGCCAGCAACAGGGGGGATGAAGATCAATTATTTCTTTTTTTTTAATTTTTTTATTAATTTCATTTCTTTTTTTTTAATTATTTTTTTAATTTCTTTTCAGCGTAACAAAATTCATAGTTTTACACCACACTCAGTGCTCCATGCAATGCGTGCCCTCCATAATACCCACCACTTGGCTCCCCCAACCTCCCACCCCCCGCCCCTTCAAAACCCTCAAGTTGTTTTTCAGAGTCCATAGTCTCCATGGTTCATCTCCCCCGCAATTTCCCTCAACTCCCTTCTCCTCTCCATCTCCCCATGTCCTCCGTGTTATTTGTTATGCTCCGCAAATAAGTGAAACCATATGATAATTGACTCTCTCTGCTTGACTTATTTCACTCAGCATAATCTCTTCCAGTCCCGTCCATGTTGCTACAAAAGTTGGGTATTCATCCTTTCTGA
>PISX010008812.1:0-79260 GCA_004024625.1 Mellivora capensis | reverse complement strand
GAATGTGGAGTGACCATGGAGAATTACTGAGATACAACACGTGTGTGACTTTAGGTTTGGTAACTGGGATAGTTATTTTTTTTAAAGATTTTATTTATTTATTTGTCAGAGAGAGAGAGCAAGAGAACGAGCACAGGCAGACAGAGTGGCAGGCAGAGGCAGAGGGAGAAGCAGGCTCCCTGCTGACTCCATCCCAGGACGCTGGGATCATGACCTGAGCCGAAGGCAGCCGCTTAACCAACTGAGCCACCCAGGCCTCCCTGGGATAGTTAATTTTATGTAAACTCAACTTGACTGGGCCAGAGGATGTCCTGAGAGCTGAGTAAAAACTATTTCTAGGTGTGTCTGTGCATGTTTTTCTGGAAAAGAGTAGCCTTTCATTTATAGAGAGTTAAGCAGATCGCTCTCCCCAAAGTGCCTAGAAAGCCTCCAATCCACGGAGGGCCTAAATACAACAAAAAGGCAGAGAAAGAGTGAATTTGCTCTCCGTTTGACTGCTTGAGCTGGAGGACTGGGTTTTCTCCGACCCTCTGATGAGGACCGACTTGGTCCTCACACCTTGGGATTTGGACCGGAAATACACCACCACTTTCTTGGGCCACCAGCTTGCAGGGGGGTCTTCTCAGGATCCATTAGTCACCTTTGCCAATTCTATTTTTTTTTTTCAAAATTTTATTTATTTATTTGACAGAGAGAGAGCACACAAAAGCAGGGGGAGCCGCAGAGGGAGACGGAGAAGCAGGCTTTCCAGCAGCAGGGAGCTCGAAGTGGGGCTCCATCCCAGGACCCTGGAATCATGACCTGAGCTGAAGGCAGAGGCTTAACGACTGAGCCACCCAGGCGCCCTGAGCCGACTCTTCATTACAAATCCCTTACTCTCTAAATTGATATAGAAATAAATATAGATAGAGATATATAAAAGGATATGTATATTATAGAGATAGATAGATCTAGATCTAGATCTCCTTGTGCTGCATGGTGACCTGGGAATCCACCCCAGGGGCATGGGGCAGGCATTCCAAGCTCAGTTCTCACTGCCATCGCCCAGAGTGAGGCTGTGGAGAAGACACTCTGCTAGGCTGCCTTCCAGGTTCTCCACCTCGTGCAGGTTGATGAGGTGGTCACCCAACCCTCTGAAGAACCGAACCAGTTAGTGCCCGTAGTGAGGCTCCGGGAAGTTACGCAGGTGGGTGTCGTTGCGTCAGGGGCCAGGTGCTGCCGATCCAGCAGGCTCTGGTCCACGCTCTTCTCCAGGTGAAAGCCACAATCACCTTCAGGCAGCTCTTTCGGTTATTGTGCTTGAGCTTCTCGGTACCTTCTAGGCGGACTCAGATCCCACGCTGGGTCGGCGGCAGCATGAACTTCTCAGACTTCTCCTCTCCGAACTGCCGCGGGTCGTCCCTGGGGAACCTTCTGTCGGTAAGCAGTACTCCAGCCCCAGTGCGTGCACCCGTGACGTGTGGTTCTCAAATTTGTGCATGAAATTCAGTGGAGGTGTTTTTTGAAAAATCCTAGTATCTTGATCACATGTCAGAGCAATTAATTCAGAACCTCAGAGAGGACATCACTGTTTTTTAAGTTTTCTAGATGATTCAAATATGTATTCAAAGTGGCGAACTACTGGTGTGGTGCAAGTTTTCTCAACTTAATATTCGGACCAGATAACAGTGTGTCGTGGGATGTTGTCCTTTGCTTTGGAGGGTGTTTAGCTACAGTTCTATCCTCTACCACTAAATGCCAGTAGTTCCTCTCAGCCACATACTATCCATCGAAAATATCTCTAGATATTGCTAACTGTCTCCTGGGAGTAAAATCATCCCTAAATGAGAGCCAGCCGCGTAATGGAAAGAAACAAACTCAAGTAGGATTAAATCCAATTTTTACCACGGTAGGATTAAGCTCTCCTCCACTGATAAATTATCTCAGAATCTGAGGTATTAACCTGTTCATCTGTAATTTGGGAATACAGCTTTTAGTATATAAGGCACCTGATATGTGGTAGGCAGCTTAAAATGTTGGTTATGACTTTGTTTCAAATTTTTAGTGATTAAGGAAAAACTGTTGATTTTTGGAGTCCTGCATGATATCTTGAAATGTATACATTTTTAATCTTGGCAAAAGAAGACAAAGATATTGTTCTAAAAATAGGCTAGAATTTTAAGATACAGAAACTCCGAAGTTCCAGTCAAATCCTGCAGGGATATCCAGCTTAAGACATCACTGTCACTGGAGAGCAATTCACAGGTCCGCTTCAATTATCAATTACCAGGAATGTTGTGGAAGCAAAGCATGTCTGTGCCAACCAGTGGTTTTATACTTCATGGTCAAATAATATATAGACTGTAACAGTACAAAAGATAATTGCCACTATTACAGAGTAAAACCTCTTACAGGGCAAGCCAGAAACGTTCATTTTTCTAAGTTCCTTTGCCGAGTAGTTAGTGACTACAACTGTGACTTGACTTTTGTCACCTGAGTAATCATAGGAAGGGTTATTCAAGCAATTTATCAAGCAAAATGGAATATATCCACAGAGGAATAATGTGTTTAGAAAATAGATCTATTTCATCATGTTGCCTCTATAACATGGACCTTGCCTATCGTGTGGGGCTCTGACTGCTAATCAAGGGAGTTCTATTCATTTCAGGTATCAGGAAAGGAGAGTGAGTTTACTCAAAAATTATATTCAACAGTTATCATTTATCCCCTGAAAGTGGTCCATTCATCTTATCAGAGACACACTTGGTCTAGCATGTGCTAGTGTTGCCATAGATTCTATTCATTTGATATAGTTTAAAATTTCACTATTTTAACATTTCTTCCATGTCTACCAAGTACTAGAAATCACTTTAGATACAGTGAATTCAATATGGTAATGTGGAATGGGTGGAAAAATACTGTTCCTGCTCTTTTCAGACTCAGGGAAGACAGATTAATCAAATAATTGCACAAATAAATGTGGAACTCAAGTTGTTATTTTTTACATGTCATCTGTAGAGACATAATTCACATATCATAAAACTCAAACCTCTGAGGTGTGCAGTTCAGTGGCTTTTATGAAATTTATAATTTTGTACATAACAACTATCTGAGTGTGGAACATTTTCATGACCCTATGAAGAAACCTTGTACACATTTAGCAGTCATTTTTCATTTCCCTCTTTCCCAAGCCTCTGACAAAAGCTAATCTTTTTTCTGTCTCTGCAGATTTTCTTTTGCTGGGATTTTGCGTGAATGAAATGGCACACTATGTAGTCTTGTTTGTCTGTCTCCCTTCACCTAACCATAATGTTTTGGAAGTTCATTCAAATTGTAGCATATATCAGAACATCATTTCTTTTTATGGCTTAATAATATTTTGTTGTATGGATATACCACATTTATCCATCCATCTATCAGTGGATGAATGTTAGAGTTATATCCACTTTTGGCTGTTATGAATAGTGTTTTCATGAACATTTGAGTACAATTTTTTTTTTGGTAGATATATGCTTAAGATTTTCCTGGGTATTTACCTGGGGTGGAATTGCTGAATTCTGTGGTAACTCCTTTTTTTTTTTTTTTTAACATTTTAGTTTTTAGTTGCATGATTTAAAAAAAAAATGTCCCAGGTACAAGTGTCTTACCAGATATATGACTTGCAAATATTATCTCTCATTCTGTAGGTTGTCTTGTTACTTTTTTTTTTTTTTAAGATTTATTTATTTTAGAGAGAGAAAGAGAGAGCAGGGGTAGGGACAGAAGGAGGAGCGAGGGGAAATCCTTGAGCAGACTCTCCACGGAGCATGGAGCCAGATGTGGAGCTCAGGCCCATCACCTGAGATCATGACCTGAGTTGAAATCAAGAGTCAGATGCTTAACCAGCTGAGTCACCCAGGCACCCCATCTTCTCACCTTCTTGATGGTGTCCTTTCAAATACAAAAATTTTAACTTTGAAGTCCAATTTAGCCACAATCTTTTTTGCTCCTTGTGCTATAATATCATGTATATGAAAACCTTGCCTACTCCAGATACTTAAAGATGTATACTTGGGTTTTCTTTTAAGAGTTTTATAGTTTTGGGTCTGACATTTGAGTCTATTGTCCATTTTGAGTAAATTTTTGTATACTGTTTTAGGTAGGAGTCTGACTTCATTCTTTCCAATTGGTGTGCATCTGTCCCAGCATCATCTGACGAAAAGACAAATCTTCCCTCCCCCACACCATTGCTTTTCTTTGCTCCTTGTTAAAGATCCATTAGCCACAAATAATAGGGTTTACTTCTAGACTATTGATTTTATTTATTTATTTGACAGAGAGAGACACAGTGAGAGAGGTAACTCAGGCAGGTGGAGTAGGAGAGGGGAGAAGTAGGCTTCCCACTGGGCTGGGAGCGTGGTGCAGGTCTCAATCCCAGGACCCTGGGATCATGGCCTGAGCCAAAGGCAGATGCTTAATGACTGAGCCATTCAGGTGCCTCTCAACTTTTTATTTATTTCTTTATTTAGGGTCAAATATAGAAAGCTCAGATTCTAAATCTGTCTTTTTTTTAAAGAAATATTTTATTTATTTATTTGACAGAGATCACAAGTAGGCAGAGAGGCAGGCAGAGAGAGAGGAGGAAACAGGCTCCCCGCTGAGCAGAGAGCCCAATGCGGGGCTCAATCCCAGGACCCTGGGATCATGACCTGAGCTGAAGGCGGAGGCTTTAACCCACTGAGCCACCCAGGCACCCCACTACCTTCATTTTTGTTAGATAATTTGAAGTATAACATCTTAATTTCTTGTTGATCTATCTTCCTTCCTTCTTTCCTTCCCTCTTTTCTTTACTTTTTTTTCTTTTCTCTTTTCTTTCTTTCTTTCTTTTACTTAAAAAAATTTCTTACTAGTTGACCTGGGAATTAAAATACTATCTTAAAACTGTGTAGTTTGGATTAATATTAAACTAATTTCAGTAGTGTATTCTATACTATATGTAATTTCTTCAATACAACTCTGTGCTTTTCCCTTTCTTTTTCTTATTATCTGACCATATTAGGTTTTTATATAAGACATTAACACAATATCATAATTAATGTTTATGTCATTGTATTTTCAATCAGGTAGAATAAGAAAAAATCTACAAATATACATTTATATTTTCATACTTACCTATGTAATTACCTTTCCATTTCCCTTTATTTTTTTAGTTAAGAATTTGTGTTACTATGTCTTGTTCTTGGATATTTTTTACCTGAGGGACCACTTTTACTAATTCTGATAGAGAGGGTCTGCTAGTGACAGATTCTTTGTTTTTATTTACCTGAAATGTCTTAATTTCTTCCTTGTTTTCAAAGGATAGTTTTGCTAGATAGAGATTTCTTATTTAGTCTTTTTCTTTCCACGTATTGAAGAGTTCATCTCACTGTATTCTGTCTTTTGGGTTCTGATGAGAAATTACCCATGCATCTACCAACTCTTCTGCATGCAGTGAGCCCATTTTTTTCTCCCTGTTTTTAAAATTCTCTCTTTGGCTTTTGATGGATTGACAATGATATATATCTTAGTGTAGATCTCTTTGAGTTATCCTACGTGGGCCTGTGGAATTCCAGAATGTTTTTCCATCAAATTCACGGAAGTTTTCAGGCATTATTTCTTCAAATATTTCTTCTTTTTTTTCTCCTCACCTCTGGAATTCCCATTATGTGTATGTCAGTGTATTTATGTTCTAAAAGTTTGATACCCTGTTAATTTTTTTAAGGACTTTATTTTTTTAACAGCAATTATAAGTTTCCAATAAGGGGTGCCTGGGTTGCTTAGTGGGTTAAAGCCTCTGCCTTCAGCTCAGGTCATGATTCCAGGGTCCTGGGATTGAGCCCTGCATTGGGCTCTCAGCAGGAAGCCTGCTTCCTCCTCTCTCTCTGCATGCCTCTCTGCCTACTTTTGATCTCTATCTGTCAAATAAATAAATAAAATCCTAAAAAAAAAGGTTAAAAAAATAAGTTTCCAATAAAACTAAGAGAGAAGTACGATCTCCCTTATTCCCTTTGCCTTCACACATGCAGAGCCTCTTTTATCACCAGCATGACTCACCAGAATGGTGTATTTGTTACAACTGATGAACCTATATTGACAAATCATAATTACCCAAAGTCCATAGCTTGCATTATGGTTCACTCTCAGTGTTATAATCTATGAGTCTGCACAAATAATGACATGTTTCATCATTATAATATCACACAGTGTTTTCATTGCCCTAGAAATCCTCTGTGTTCTGTGTATATATCTCTCCCTAACACATACCCATGGAAGCCACTGGTCTTTTTCCTGTCTCTTTAGTTTTATCTTTTTCAGAATGTCCTATAGTTGGATCATATAATAGCCTTTTCAGATTGGCTGCTTTCACATAGTAATATGCATTTCCGGTTTCTCCATGTCTCTTCATGGCTTGATAGCTCATTTATTTGAGCAATGAATAATATTCTATTGTCTAGATTCCTCAGAATTTATTTATTCACTCACATACTGAAGGACATCTTGGTTGCTTCTAATTTTGAAAATTATGAATAAAGCTGCTATAAATATCCATGTGCAGGTTTTTGTGTGGGTGTGTTTTCAGCTCCTTTGGGTGAATACCAAGAAGCTTTATTGCGGGATTGTGTGGTTAAGAGTATGTCTAATTTTGTAAGAAACCACCAAACTATCTTCCAAGGGGGGGGCTGTACCACTTTGCATTCCCATCACACTCTATGAGAGCCTGCTGCTTCACATCCTTGTCAGAATTTGTTGTTGGTGTTACAGATTTTGGTCATTCTGATAAGTGTGGGGTGGTATGTCATTGTTGTTTAATTCTGCATTTCCCTGAAGACATATGATGTTGACCATGTTTTAGTATGTTTATTTCCCACTGTGTCAAGTTTTCTTTTCTGTTTTTTATATTGTTTAGTCTTTACTGATGTATCTTTCAATGTACCATTTTTTCTTCTATCAGTTCAAGTCTATTGTTGAGTCACCCTAGTAGAATTTTCATTTCAGTTATTATACTTTTCAACTCCAGAATTTCCATTTTTGTTTCTGTTTTTCTAAATAATTTCTCTCTCTGCTGATAGTCCATATTTGGTGAAACATTGTTGCCCTACTTTCCATTAGTTCTTAGACTTAATTTCCGTTAGGGTTTTTTTGTTGTTGTTGGTTTTTTAATGTATTTACAATAACTTCTTTAGAGTGTCTATTAAGTGCAAGTTGGGCTTCCTCAGGGACATTTTATATTGATTAATTTTTTCTCTTGTATAAAGGCCATATTTTCCTGTTTTGTTGCATATTTTGTTTTGTTGTTGTTTCAAACTGGACAATTTAAATACTATGATGTGGTACGTATGGAAATTAGATCCCTCATGCCACTCCCCAGTTTATTATTGTTGCTGTCATTGGAATTCTGGCCTGAATTGAGGTTGGCAGCATTACTTATACAAAACCAAGGTTATTGTATGTACACTCTTTATGAGATTCTCAACTGAGTCATGGTAAAATAAGTCTGACTCATTTCTCTAGAAGTTAATGGCCTAATGAGTGTACAGGCATAGGAGCAATTGATTGTATTCATTTTGTGAGGGTGTTTATCGTCTTGCTCTGCAGTGTCCTATCATGGCATTTCACTTGGAACCACGTGTACTTCTGTCATCAGTGTGTACAGGTCCTGCGACTTAGAGACACCCTTGAGATAGAAGCATTGTTTTCTGAGGAAGAATTACAATTTACATGGAACAAAGCATAATTGGGCCATTCAAAGTGAAAGAAAAACATACATGTGGACCACAGAGGTACTAATAGAATGGGCATGGCAGATGGAAAAAGATGAATTTGGAAAAGCAATTTGGACCATTGACTTGCTATATTCTATGTAAAACTGATAGCCATTCAGATCTGCATTTCATAGAGCGTAAAAGTTGACGTAATAAATGTGACCAATGTCTTAATGTACTTTATGTAAAACATACTTTTTGAAAATTAATTTTCATGAGAAAACTTCAAGTCCTTATCAGTTGCGGGGAATTTCCTCATAAATCTGAAAATATGCCAAACACTTGACCTGCAGACTTTCACTCCTTTTACTGTTTACAGACATTATGAAAGAAGATGGGCATCATGACATGACAGCTGAAAATGTCCCTGGATAGTGTAAGGAAGAAAGGAAAGAGGAAGGGAAATAGGAACCTTCCGGTTACAGGCGATAGTTGTATTAATGCAATGATATTATAGAGGTATTTTTAGAGAATTGAGTGGGAGGTTCTGGCCCCTAAATTGCATGCTAAAACTATTACTTCCCATATACATAATTTCAGTAAATATCTGCAGAACAGAAACAGCCGAAAATCTAAAAAAAATTTTGAAGGCTGTTACAGTGCAAATGAAAATCATTTTGTTTATAATTGGCTTATTTTGTGTTGACAAGATTATTTATTATAAGATAGGTTCCCAGTAAAGGAAGATCAGTGGGCTCAGTAAGCAACTTAAACATGCCCAAAACATTTTTTTTTAAAGCAGAAACTGTATCTAGCTCCTACATGTGCATGGAGTGATGGAAAGGAACATTGTGCCAGGTCTGAACAATGTTTGTATGTGTCTTTGGGTGTGTGTGTTTGTGTGTGTGTGTGTGT
The DNA here is from genome assembly GCA_004024625.1 of Mellivora capensis. Classification (NCBI taxonomy): domain Eukaryota; kingdom Metazoa; phylum Chordata; class Mammalia; order Carnivora; family Mustelidae; genus Mellivora; species Mellivora capensis. Next base: position 70,645 of record PISX010008812.1, on the reverse strand, counting down.
GTGTGTATGATCTTAGGAGTTGCTTACCTTTTTCACAGATAGTTTTCTTCCTAATAATTTCTCCCACCTCTTAAGTACTAAATTCTATTATTCATGCTAGTATATAGACAAGTGCAGAAGGCTCTAAGTCCTCTGCAGAGTTTGGGTGTGTGGCAAGTCCCTCTGACAACACACATACTTGGAGTAGACTCCTGAAGTCAGGATGAGAAGGAAAGGTTACAATTTCATTTAAGTAAATAAATAGTGTAGAGAAAGGGAAAGATATATGAACGCTCACCTCCTGCTAGGAGCTCTCTAAGATGGATGGAACTTTAGTTTTCATTGCAAAGTAGAAAATGTTTCTTTTTAATTTGAAAATAACTGTAAGTTAGAGCCCAGTTGCCAAGGTCAAACACTTCTTGGTAAGAACATTAAAGGAACTCTTGAGGGTTGTTTTTTTGTTTGCTTGTTTGTTTTGCTCTGTTTTGTTTTGTTTTGTTTTTGTTTTTGAGGGGAAGGATAATCATGGGAGAAGGGCGAAAACAACAAAAAAGGAAATTTGTCAGCTTCTTTTCCTATAACAGAGAAGGGGTTGGAGAGCAGAAAAGAAACAAGAAACAGAAATAAAAGTCTATATCTGATTTTTTTTTTAGCTTAAGTATCTCAGGAGCCTTGAAGCACATGCATACATGTGAAATACATTTTTTTTAAAGAAAAAAAGCAAGAAGGAAGTGTGTTGGAGGGAAGGAAGTTTGAAGGAAGGGAAGAAAGAAAAAGAGAGGAAGGGGAAAAGAAAAAAAACAGGAATATGGGAACAGTGATTGAATTCAATCAGGATACAGAGAATTCACAGAAAAATAAATTAAAAGTAAATTAAAATTGAATTTAAAACAGTCCCATCTTTATTTGTTTATATATGCAGCATTATTTCTTAGATCTAGTGTAGCATGGTGGTAACAGGATGACTTTGGAGTCGGACTGACTAACTTGGAATCCTTTTCCTCAGTACCTGAATTCAGGCAAATTACTGTACTTTGGTCATACCTTCCCGTACACATGCACACACATATACATGTATGCACATACATACACACATACCAATTTGACTTTAAAAGTGCCATAAGGGTAGCATTTTCTGGATGTATGGATTATGAGAGGTTTATAAAAAAAAACATGACATAAGGATAAATAGATTAACATTTAGTGAGTACACATGTCTCCCCAACAGAATACTTTTTATAGTTACTGTTTATTGTCTGTCTCCTTCACAATACTATAATTACCACAAGAGCAGGTGTTAAGGCTCTTACCACAGTGATAATACCCAACTGTCTAGAACAGTGCCTACTACCCAGTAAAGTGCCAGCAAACACTTGTGCTGTGAGTGAATGAATTGATAAAAGGAACACCTATTGAAATCACATGATCCCTTTGCTCTGTTACTTTGTTTACAATGACAGTTTTATGATAAAATGTACATTACTTTGGGGTGCCTGGGTGGCTCAGTCGGTTAACCATCTGACTCTTGGTTTCAGCTCAGGTTGTGATCTCAGAATTGTGAGACTGACCCCCAAGTCAGGCTCTGCACTCCGTGTGGAGTCTGCTTGGGATTCTCTCTTCCCGTCTCTCTCTCCCTCTTGCTCATGATCCCTCTTTCCCTCTCTCTCTCAAATAAATAAATCTTTAAGAAACAATAAGTTGATATTACATTATTTTGTTTCAATAATTATAAAGCCTCCAATTTATTACTATAAGAAGGGAAGGAGGCATAGTCAAGGAGAATACTCCCCAATTACACCTTGAGATGGTTTGATGGTGATTCCATGAGAATCTTCATTTTTCTATTCCCCACTGACCTCTATTTAAGAGCTGATTAGTCACCCTTTCTTGTTATTGATGCAGCCTTTTGTTTCTTTGCAACTGGGAATTAAGCAAGACAGACACTTGTCTAATGAATTCAGAATCCTTTTCCCTGGAATGGGCTCAGCTTTTTTATTGGGTCATGCGTCTAATAGACATGGTGCCATTCGAGGCCCAAATAAAATCTCCCCACTGCTTAGTGATTCATGGGAGGGAAAGCTGATTTGGATACCCACAAACTGAAGGTATTGAAGGTGGGAGAAGAGGTCTAGGTTCTCTCTGTGCTGTGGCACACATATCCGAGAGACCACCTGGAAGATAGATTAAATTAGGCTTCCTTTGGAGGAAATGAGAGTCCTTTAAGACTCTCAATATGGCAGGATATTAGGACCGAGGTTTAATTTTAAACCCAATTTAGAGAACATTAGCTTGCATCCCTTGAGCCCACGTCTCCAAATGTGAAGTGAAGAATTTTCCACTAATGAAGACAAAGGCTTCAAGCAGAGGTCATTTCAAATCTGCAGGCGGAGGACAGAGGGTTCCTTGTCTGGCTCTATCAGGCAGCTTTGTTTGTAATATTGTTTCCGGGCTTGCTTGACAGCCATCTGCATGGGACACTTATAGAACCTGCAGTAGGAAATACAGAAGGCAATGTGAATCTCGTTATTGAATGCTCTGTGCCTTGTCAAGATTTGGAAAATGTCAAGGTATTTTCTTCATAATGCTGATGTGTTCTTAATTGAAGCCGTGGATAAGAGAAAGACAAATTCACACAGAGAATTGTTACTGGCCACACTGATTATTCAGGTAGTTTGCCGTCTGTTTTGATGGTCTGAAAAAAACGGAAATACTTTTGTGGTTCATTGGATGAGGAAAGGAGAATGTAGCTTAATAGAGTCAGAGGCAAATATTTGCCAGTCGCAAACATGGCAATAATAGCCCCCCTGCCCTAACTACCACACTGGTTGTCATGAGGATTGGATGATTTAATAAATGAAAATGAGTCAATTAAGATTCTGAATGCTTTAAAATGTATGAGAAGCTCCCATCTCTTTCCATCACTGGGAGAAATTTCCTGCAAACCTTTGGGCAAAAAACATAGATGAGGGAGAGAGATAGAAAAGGGGGGGAGGGGAGGGACAGATAGATTGAGAGATAATCTGGGAATAAGGCTTAATGTAAATTGCATTGTGCCAGTCCTAAATTAGGAATAATTTCTATTACACATTAATTTCTCTTCAACCAGCCCTGGGCAGCCCTGGGCACCTAGAACAAGTCTAGTACCTCACTCCCTTGTGTTTCAGTGGGATGCTTGTAAATTCATTTTACCTTATTACGGATAATATGCATGCCAGGAGAGAAGTGATTTTCTAACTGTGGTTGGTCTTCCATTCAAAATTTGTGATGCCTTTCTGATTTTATGGGCCATGAAATATAGTTTCCACAGCCACCCCCTGCTTTTCTCAGCCTCACTGTCACTCCTGGTCCATATTCTCTTGCGGATATTAAATAGTATAGTTCTATTTGCCATGCATTTACCTTCTCTTATGTCTTTAAGGAAGCACATATTCTTTCCCAAGCTTTTATTGCATAAACCCTGCCTCCCTATTTTCCATATATGTAACTAGCATTTATTGAGTCCTTATGATGTCCCAGGCAGCATGCTAAAAATTTACAGAAACTTCTCTTCACATTGGTACAGCTCAGGGCAGTAGTTATCATGAGCTTTAACCTGTGGAAGAAGAAGGTGGGAGAGTTTAAGTAAAAGCTAGTAAGTGGCAGATAGTGGATTCTAATTCAGGTCTGTCTGTTTTCACCTCCTGAGTCCCCATGCCAAGCTGCCTTCTCTTATAATGAACTCCCTTCCTTCCTTTCAGAGTTCCAAACACTAATTTCCCACCCTATATATTTTTTCTAATTTTTGTAATTCATGGTTACTGGAACTTGAAATCTCATAATTTCCTAAAATAATTACCCAAATAAATTTGTGCATAAATTCATCTTCAGCCATACAAGAGTAATTGGTAGCAAAACTTTTCCATGTAGCTGAAAACCCATATAACCACCCATTAATTCTCATTATAATTAATGTAAAAATGCACTGTTACTATTAATGGATGTAATTACATACTGAGGATAACTGTAAACTCTATCATTATACTAATGAAATGTAAAGCATTGCTGAAGAACCAGGGAACTTTGTAGCAGCTGAAACATCAGGTTACATCATTTCACCGGTTACTGGAGACTGAAGTGTTATTTGTAATTTATTTAAGAACAAGTTTTATACAACATCCAGATGATTTTTTTTTTATTAAACTGAGCATTGAAACAGGGGCATAGAGGGTACACCATGTGGAGATTCGCCTCAAAATGCACAGGAAAAAAAAAAAACACATGGGGGATTCCAAGGTCAAATATCTCAGGACGTGTTATCAGCAGTTTCTTCCTTAAATAAGCTGACATTATTATTATTTTTTTTAATTATTTTAAACCATGAGTAGCTACAACAGCGTCTGCTTCCTGCTGGAGTACATAAATGCTTCTGGCTAGGAGGAGCACCTCTGATCTCCCTTCTTTCTGCTTTCCTAGGCCTTCCTCCTTCAGACCTGGCCCTGTCACACCCACAGTCCAGTCTGGAAGCAAATGCCACCTTGTTTGAGAAGTCTCCCTCAGTGCTCTAAGCTCCCCCCTCTCATTCCTCTCATTCCAAAACCTGCCTTTTTCTTTCCTTCCTTCCTTCCTTCCTTCCTTCCTTCCTTCCTTCCTTCCTCTTTCTTCGTGTCATTTCACTTATTTACTGATTTGTGTTTCTTTATTGTGTATGTGGAGAAGGAAAACATAATTTTACCTCTACCCTTTTGTTCTTGGCTGAGATGCTCCCCACCCCTTCTCCCCCTGAACCCCATTAAAAAAAAAAAAGATTAGCAGGAGAAAACCAAACTAAATGTTTAATAATGTGTTTATCTCCTGTATACATGAGAGAACCAGGAAAAGTGATTAACTCCCTGAAATGTCCCAAGCCCCCACCTTAAGTACTCTAGCTAAAGACAAAAGAAAGATGTGTGGTTCTGGTTTTGGTTTTGGTTTTTGCAGGGGAAAGGCAGGGTGGAGGGTAGTTGTTGGAGGTTAACAGGAAAAGCACAAAAAGGAGGGTATGATTGTTATCCAGATTTAAATTCCGGTCTTCTGCATTGATAAGAGTTTCTAGAGAGTTAGTCTATTCCCCTTCCTGGTACAGAGAGGGAGACCCTCTTGCAGAGGGAGATTTTCTTTATAAATGTAAATGTCCGGTGCAAAATAGCAACTTCTGTTACCATTCTGTTACCGTTCATTCATTCAGAATGAGCACATTCTATGCTCAGTTTTGATACCTTTCCATGTGTCTGCTTTTTCTAAAAAATGATCAACCTAAAATCATCCTTATGCCAATGAGGTTTATTTTGAGGGGGCACATTCGCTTTCCTTCATCTGTCCTACACAACTGAATGAAAGCTCCGTGAGGGTAGTGACCATGTTGATCGTGTTCAAGTCCGTGTTTCCAGATCTAGCACAGGGCCTATAAACAGAGTGAGATTTTAAAAAAAATTATTTTATTTTTATTTTTGGGGTGAATGAATGCATAGACCATTAGTTGTTCAGTTTTATTACAAGTGAGGAAACAGGCCACTCCTGTCAAAAACCAATTCCTTACAGCTTCTCTAGATGATAGCCTCAACCTTCTTTATTCAACTGGCTTATTTCTAGTAACATAGTATCCAGTGTCTTCGATATTTGAATAAACAAATGGATAATTTGATATACTCCTAAAAGCAGTTATTTGAAGAAATATACCCCTGAAGGTAAGTTAAAAATTGTTTGGATCTATTGTGATACTGTGACTAAGAAGAAATACATATTTGGTCTTTGTCCCTATTCCTGACATTCAGCTTTTAAAATCCTTGTAATTTCTTAAATGGTAAAAATGACTTTTATTATTTTAATAAGCCTTTTTCAACTATACCAGAGTTCCTGTTAATGTAATTTTTAGAAAGCCCTAAGGGTGGAGGCTGGTTTCCAGGGCAACTAACCATGTGATTAGAAGGAGGAGAGAGGCTGGAGGTTGAACCTATCAACAATGGGCAAGAACTTAACCCATCAAATTTAAGTAATGAAGCTTTTGTAAAAATGCCCAAAGTACAGGGGCACCTGGGTGGCTGCCAGCTAAGCATCCGACTCTTGGCTTTAGCTCAGGTTATAATCTCAAGGTCATGATCTCAGGGTCATGGATGATCTCAGTGTCGGGCTCTGCACTCAGTGGGAAGTCTGCTAGAGAGTCTCTTCTTCTCCCTCTGCCTCTTCTTTGTTCCCCTACATGCATTTCTGTGCTCTCTCTCTCCTTAAAGTAGACAAACCCTTTAAAAAAAAAAATTCCTAAGGTACCAGAGTTGGGTATCATTGGAGAACTCTCAGGTTGCTGAACCTGTGGAGGTTCTGGTAGTGTGGTCCCCCTGGAGAGGGTACGGATGCCCTGCACGCTAGCCCAAGTACCTTGCCTGGTACATCTCTTCTATCTAGCTGTTCATTTGTATCCTTTGAAATATCCTTTTTCATCAGTCGGCAATAGAAAATCAGCTGTTTCACTGAGTTTTGTGTGCTGTTCTAAGAAGGGATCAAACCCATGGAGGGTTGGTAGGAACTTCCGACTTAAGGCTGGTTGGTGAGAAGCACAGGTCACAAGCTAGACTGACCATTAACATCTGAAGTGCAGGCAATCCTGTGGGACTAATCTGTGGATCTCCTGCTGTCTCCGGGTGGACAGTAGCAGGACTGAATTGGGTTGTACAGTTGGCGTCCACCTGAGACCTAAAAGGGTTGCTTAGTGTGGGGAACCACCCATGCATCTGGAGTACAGAAGCATTCGCTGAGGAGAGAAAAAAGTTTTTCCTTTATATGGACTGTCTGTATTTCCTAAACTTGCATTATTTCTTTCATCCACTCATTTGGTTCATTCCACCTTGTTTAATTCACTCTACTGCCCTGTGCACTTTGCAGAGTCACCAAGGAGAGAGTCAATGGGTGTTTTTAGTCTGGATTCACCTAGATCACTGAGCTCCTTTTGATCAAGTAGATGGCTCTTGAAACCTCTCTTCTCTTGTCCTCGAGGAAAGCCCCTTCCCTTGGGCTTTCTTCTGTAGCCCTGCATTCACTCCCAGTTTTTTCATCTTCTCTTCTCCATTAGTATAGTTTGGGGCCTTCTTTTATGCTGTTAATCACTATGCCATCTCACTACCAAGTAGCACTTCTAGGCTGATGATACCTAGAATTACATCTCCAAGAAGAAACTCACTTTTATGCTCCAAACTTGTCTTTCCAGCCACCTCCTCAGTATTAGCACTTACATTCATTCTTCCATTGATCAACTAACAAAAAATCCTGGATGATTTGTCACCTATCTATCCACTTTCACCTCTTGTTAAATTCCCCTTGTTCCACTACAGACTTTTTACCCTCTTCTTGTCTTTCTTCAGATTATTCAAATGCTTTCCCATTTGGGGCTTTCTACCCGTGACTCTGCCTTACCCATCCTTATTTCTCTGTTGACCTGGTCAACTTCTTGAAGCCCTTGAAGGTTAGCTGAAATGCCATTTTACGTGTTTGAGGACTTTCCCAATAACCCGACGAAGTTGGGCTCTCTTATTTTCTTTCATAGATCCTTAAAATGTTTCTTCAGAATACTTCAGAACTCTTTGTCTTCAAGTGTCTCCAAATGATTTAGAAAAATATTTCTCCTCCAGGCAATGGATTGCAAAAAGGCGTCCGCTCTGTGTGAACAAGTAATAGTCCTTCCTCCCAGTTGGCACAGTTCAACCCCATGACCATGGCAGGCCTGTGCAGACAGGCTCAATTTCCGCCTCCCCTTGGGTCCCTTTGCCTGGACACTTTGGGTAGGACACTTGTGCAGCCTTATGCTGCCAACCAGAAAACACTTTCCACAATATTTAAACCTGTGTTAAAATTATATATACATTTAATATATGTGTGTACATATGTACTACATATACATTCATAAGTGTGTGCATATGCGATTGTGTGCACATTAAGCTATTGCTTCCTACCCCCCAACATACTCTGTCAGAACTAAGAAGACAGTAACCATATCATTGTCATTATCTAGTGTGTACTTAGAACTTAGTATAACCTCTAGCAAATGAGAGCACCCAACACATATCAGTTGAATAAGCAGTTTTATAACAGAATTTTCTTTTCTTTTCTTTTCTTTTCTTTCTTTCTTTCTTTCTTTCTTTCTTTCTTTCTTTCTTTCTTTCTTTCTTTCTTTTTTTCTTTTTTTTTTTTTTTTTTTTTTTTTTTTTTTTTTTTTTTTTTTTTTTTTTTTTTTTTTTGGCATGGTAGACAGGTTTGACAAAAGTTTCCAGCACCACACAGTTAGAGAATTATTTCACATACATATCTCCACATCCCCTTTCAAGAAAGAGAATTTAATACACTATATCTCCTAGTATCTTGGGCCATGTGTATGCCTTTTTCCCTGTCAGGTGTGTTTAGGAAATGTTTTCACCTCTCTGAAGTTGAGGATAGCAGAGGTTCACAATTTCTGGAAAGTGTGATGCCATGGTTATTTCCTACATCATAAGTATAAGAAACATTGAAACATTCTTGATTGTTCAGTTGAATTTGATTGATTGGATTGAATCAGATTGAATTTTGTAGTTACAAAGAAGAATTTCTCCAAATGTATGTGCAGGAAATAAGGGTAAGCTGGAAAATATTGCTCATAAACATAGCTGTCTGGTAGATGTAACGGAAGTGCCAACAAAAAGTGACAGTTTCCTAAATTGTTCATAGGTAATGATATTGCTGGAGGTGATAGAAAATTGAAGGCTAAGGATTCCAGGAAAATTGAGGGGAATATTTCGATGGTATTTGGAAGTAGAGCTTTGCAAAGTGCAACAGTGGAGGTGATTGGACAATTTTGCAGAAACCCTATCCCTGCACATGAGTGATCATGTTTCTGGGCTCCTGCCAGAAATGCCATCTGATGGCACTTAACCACCACCCATGGACTATCAACATCAGGCTATGTAATCTGGTGAAAATATAATTTTGGCTGAGTTACTTTATATTTAAGAATCTCAATTTCTTAATTTGTAGAATTGTGATAAAAGTAGCACTTATTTCATTGGCCTTTCCTACAACCATGTGGAAACAACATCCTATAATGCCTAATCAATAAACAGTTTAACAGTTTTCTACTTTCTTTGTTCTTGGTTACTTATTTCCATGTCCTTATTCTTTCCTCTGGCAAGTAATGAGATTCTAAAAAATCAAAGAGAACAACCACTTTTCTCATCTTATTAAAAAATTTGAGTTAAATTTTTACTTAATTTGAGTATGGTTGACAGAGGGTGTTACATTGTTTCAGGTGTACACTTCTCTACATATTACATGTTACATTGTTTCAGGTGTCCAACTTCTCTACATATTATGCCATATTCCCACAAGTGTAACAACCATATATCACCATGGGACACTGTTACAATATCATTGACTATTATCACTATGCTGTGCTGTTTATTCCCATGACTTATTCATTCCATAACTGGAAGTGTGTATCTCTCATTCCCCTTTACTCTTTTTGTTAATGCCCCTACCCCATTCCCCTCTGACAAGCATAAGTTTGTTCTCTGTATTTACAGGTCTAATTCTACTTTTTTGTTTGTGTATTCACAAACTTGTTTAGTTTATTAGATTCCACATATGAATGAAATCACATGGTATTTGTCTTTCTCAGTCTGACTTATTTCACTTAGCGTACTCTGTATGTTGTCATCAAATGACAAGAGCTCCTCTTTTTGTACAGCTGCATTATATTCAAATAGATATAGATATATAGATTTATAGATATATAGATATAGATAGTATGTGTGTATGTATGTGTAAATATGTGTGTGTGTGTGTGTGTATATATATATATATATATATGCCAAATCTTTCTTACCCATTTATCTATTGATATAATGAATTATACAGTTACATAATATTCTATTATGTATATACAGCATACATTTCTTACCATTCATCTCTTGACAGACACTTAGGAACAAACACTTTTCTTGGCCATAGTTCCTGTCTCCTATCCTACAAATAAACTTCACCTCTCCACGTTCTTGTAACTTTATTCTCATTGTCCAGTCAGGACCAGGAATGTTAGTGGGTTCATTTCTGTGGTTAGCTTTGGGGGTTTTGACAGCCCAGTTGGTTACTCAATTTCGGAGTATAGAGAAGAAGAGAATGTGGTGGTCAGAGTGTGACATTAGAGAAGGTTGGGCCATGAGTTAGTCAGTTAGCAAACAAGGTCACAAAGGAAATAATCAGAAAAATAGGCATGGGACTATTTTAGGGCAGGATTCAGAAAAGTTACTGCTCCTTATTAGTTTTGTCACTGTGAGTGAGAACAAGTCCCTTTATTTTTTAGTAAGGCCATGGAATGAACATCTGTGGTTTTAAGGAAGCTGGGTGGTTAGAAGAGACAATTTCAAATCCCTTAGCTTTTTGTACCACTTAGCGCATTCTCTCCTAATTGATCAGAAGGATATAATATGGTTTGAGTATAGTGATAAGTAGGTGGGCACAATGTGGGAGATTGGTTTAATGATTGTGTGTATATATCCCTTTCTGTATATGGAGCACCTAACTCATTTAGGAAACAATCTTCATCACTATCCCATAAGTGCCCTTGTGAATGTGTTTATAATTCTTCATTGAGAATCTCAGTGCTGGACATGTGCCAGTTTTCTGCACTATCAGCATTGGATAAAAGATTATTTAGGAGTGTGATTATAAAACCACCATGAATTTTAAAGCACTGGCAAAATTAGTTTCTACCTTCTGCAATCCTAGAATTTATAAGCCTAACTTATATTAATAACAGACTCTAAAAGACTACTGCTCCATCTACTCAACATAGACCTTTCAGGAACATTCTGAAAGGTAGGAAGTACCATGATATGGAAACACGTCCTTCCACTGCAAACATTAATAGTATTGAACTTTATTTCTTGTAACTTTCAAGTCAGTCATATGGTGGCAAAGACAACTTAGCAATACCTGCATTCCTATATATAAATGATCTCTCTGAAATTGTAGACAATGTTACAGATCAAAAACTCTGTGTCCTTTTTGCACAGAAGTGAGTATTCTGGTATTATCTTTGCCCTATTTAGAAAACTTCAAAATGACTTTTCTACATTTCTTTTTTTTTTTTTTTTTTTGGTCATGGATTTCTATTGGCCATATTTAAATGAACAGCTTTTTAAATGAAACATATCAGCTTATAAACTATAAGAAAGGTAGAGGGCACCTGGCTGGCTCAGTTGGTGGTCCATGACTCTCGATCTCAGGATGGTGAGTTTAAGCCCCATGTTGAGTGTAGAGACTACTTAAAAATAAAATCTTTAAAAATAAATAAATAAAAATAAATAAATAAAATACAAGAAGGGAAATTTGAAAAATGTTGAATAAAACTGTTCATGAAGATTTGCAGCCAAAAAAAAAAGTTTCTTTCAAGTGTAGTTTACCTGAAATTTCAACACATTTAACAATTTTTGGAGGATTAAAAGCAAATGGTGGGCATAATGATGGTGAGGAGTCTATGACACTGCTCACGGATATTTCTCTTCATCCCCACCATTAGCAGCAATTGGACAGTGTTCTGTGAAGTGCTATTTAAAAGCAACTGATGTACTGTAGTTCTCTTCATTTTACAGAGGATGACCATGAACTCAAGAAAGACAATTCAATGTTTAAAGGCATACAGTGTAAAAACTGTCCCATATGAGTCTTTTTTCCTTCAAAGTACTCAATCATTTCTATGTTCAATAAATATGATCAAGGTCAAATTAGGTTAATACTCTATGAGACCTTCCCCCATAACTATTTTCATCTAAAGACAATGTAGATGTTGAACTGGTTTAAATATTTTTCATTTCCAACATTTGAACCTTTGAGGACTATTTTCTTTATCTGTAAAATAATGCACTCTCTACCCTTTTCACCTTTATTGGAACTTCTGCTGAACTACTGGGTTGTTCATGTCTGACCTTGCGATCACATACCCACCACTGAAAATGGAACCTGGGAGATAAATGTAATGTGTGAAGTTGAGTGCCAGTGGGAAGAGCATTTCTGGATATTTTCAGCAAAGGAGATTAAGAGGGAGAATTGTGTCCTGAAAAGCAAAGGGAGAAGACTTTAATGAGTAAGTGGAATGGATTTTGCAGGCATGGAGGTCATCCTTTAATATAATGAGTCCCCTTTTTTCACTGTAGCCTTTTCCATCGGCCTGGAAGTTTCTTTTTTTGGGGACTCTGTTCTACCAAGACGTGGTGACTAATAAGCTCTACAAATATGACTCCACCAAAAAATATTAAAAGAAAAGTGATTAGGAAGCCATTTAAGTTAGTAGCAGAAAAATGGGTAGTTAAATGTGATACTTTGGGAAGTTTATTTGATAATAGAAAATTTTAAAGATTGAGGGGAGAGAAGATTAGAGATGAAGACACTATCCAGTAGACTATTAAAATAACTCTATGGAAGGTAACTGATTTACAATCCCTCTCTCCTAAATAAGGAAGGAAGCCTAACAAACAAGTTTACTTCTTGCACATGGTTTTCTCTAGTTATTATGACCTTCCTTGCACTTTTTCTTTCCTGAATGTCGATTGACTTGACAGCTTCCCCACATTTTATCACTTCCTTATATACTGTCCTATGTAGTAGGCCACATCACCTAATTATCTCCATGTGTTAAATTTCTTTCTTCAATTAGCTCTGTGTGAATAAGGTCTAGGATTTATTTTACTTTTTTATTCCTAATTACACTTATCACAGAGCCATATGAAGTATAGATGTTCAATAAGTAGAAGATGGTAGCCTTAATATGCCTCTATCAAGAAGAAAGGGATTAAATTAGATTTGACCATATCCTTTCAGTTCTTAAATATCCTGTTTGTTGATTCCAGTAGAAATGCTCATATTCTGTTTCACCACGTAGATATATCTACAAAGATAAAGTTGGTGTTTGAGTAAAACAAAACAAAACAAAAACATAATTACAATTGAGAAATCCTATGATGAATTAAGAAGTTGTCATTGCAGTAGGATTTCTAAGAGTCTTTAGTTTGTGAATGTGGATTGTGACCCCCTAAGAAGGGGATGGATAGTCTGGACATTTCACTAAATGTGAGATATACTTGAAAATCTGACTTTTAGACAGAATACTGATTAAAATGATAAATGTTCCTGATCTGTACAACAAATTCCATAGGTGGGAGTTTCCATGTATGTCTGGACTCCTTAGCATGCATGACGTTTGCTAACCAGAGCACCACTCAACCTATTTTTTTTTAATATTTTATTTATTAATTTGACAGAAAGAGATCACAAGTAGGCAGAGAGGCAGGCAGAGAGAAAGGAAGGGAAGCAGGCTCCTTGCTGAGCAGAGAGCCCGATGTGGAGCTCGATCCCAGGACCCTGAGACCATGACCTGAGCTGAAGGCAGAGGCTTAAACCCACTCAGCCACCCAGGTGCCCCAACACTCAACCTATTTCTATTGCTCTCTTTCCTCTGCCTGATACTGAGTCCAAGATAGCCATTGTTTATTGTTTTCCCTAAGCACATTCATATTACTTGTTTAAGTTCTTATTTTTATTTATGTGTTCATTTACTTTTATGAACCTCAAGTGAAAGTAGTTGAGCCATTCTTTCTTCTCACATAATGCAATAATAAATATCCTCTGTGAAATGTATATTTGTGTGGCTGTGTTTCCAGTTAATACAGATGTTATTCTGCCAAAAAGTTCTTTCTGTATTTTGTCTTTTCACTTGACATTGTTTTCAAAATAGATATATGTTGGCTTATGTGCATTTATTTTATTACTTCTAAATGCCCTATAGTAACCCTTGGTATTTATTAAATAAAAATAATTAGTATTTATTCTCCTTGTGTAGATGAATAGCATCTTGTTTAAAAAAAAAAAGAACAAATATCTGTCGGGTGTATTGGACTTACTGTGGTATTTCAGTGCGGGATCACAAGATAGATGAAGTAAATGAAGCTCCTCACTTTTAATATTTTCACCAACATTTAGCTGTCTCCATGTTTTTAGAGCTTATGAATTTACGGTAATAGCTTACTGTTTCTACTTTTGTATTTTTTGTCATACTAAGTTTGATTACTGGCTAGGGTACTTGAATATGTTTCTGCACCTGCAACAGGAATGCCATAGTTTATTTTTTTATTTCTTTTGACTTTTGTTTCCTTGGTTTATTTTTACAGGTTGGTAGCAAGCCCTTCTTATCTGGTAGTGTGAAGAATATACTAGCCTTATTTCAGTGATTTTATATTAAGGTATGGAGCTCAGTAAATCCTAAAATTGAATTTGAAAGAAAATTTGAATTGATCACAAAATTCTACTCTAATTTTGATTGCAATGGAATAACAGTTACAGATTAATTTTTTGAATAATTGATACGTTTAACATTTTAAATTCTTCTATTTTAAATCTAGCTAGACTGATAAACTCTCTGGTTAGTAGTTAATTAGTAGTTTTATTAATTAATTTTATTAATTGTTTTAGTAATAGTTTTATTCTGATAATTTTTCTATGTTTATGGCAATACCATCTGCAGATATGGACACACTTATCTTTTTCCCCATAAATCTTAATTTTTTGTTTCTGTTATTGCTTTTCCTTGTGCAATGGTGGTAACCAAGCCTTCCAGTATTATACTGAACCAAGCAGTGAGGATAGCCATTCTTTTCTTATCTTCATATTAAGAGAATATACCTTATAAATTCTCTATTAACTATTTCAGTTGCTATTAAAATTGGAGATTGTCCTTCATCAATTTAAGGAAGTACCCATCTGTGCTTATTACATATTTGTCTGGGTTTTTTTTTGGGAGGGGGTTTATAAATATTAAACAGGTCGTGAACTGTCTTGAACTTTTTTTAATGCATCTATTGAAATGTTCATTAATAATTTTATTTTTTTTAAAGATTTCATTTATTTATTTGACAGAGATCACAAGTAGGCAGAGAGAGAGGAGGAAGCAGGCAGGCTCCCCGCTGAGCAGAGAGTCTGATACAGGCTCTATCCCAGGACCTTGAGATCATGACCTGAGCTGAAGGCAGAGGCTTAACCCACTGAGCCACCCAGGTGCCCCAATAGTTTTATTTTGATACTCCATTAAATAATACTAAATTATATCTTAGGATGAACCATGTTAAAGTAAGGGGCATTACTTATTAATATACATTAGATTGCACTGTTATTTCTATAGGAAAAATACATAGGTCTGTAATTTTCAGTATTTGGCTTATCTCTGCCAGGTTTTAAGATGCTCTCTCTCTGCTCTAGGCTCTTGCTTTTCACTTGTGATATTAACTTTGCCTATTTGTCCCATCTCTCACCACAGTGACTAAACCAAATAACTTTTTCTGTATGGTGTAGTTCAATAACTATTTTTGTACCTTTTCCTGAAGTCACAAAGCATTAATTATTTTGATGCTATATTCTTATAGCAATTTGGAAGTACAAAAACATATATATCAAAACACAGTGCTATGATTAAAAAAAATGTGTACAGAAGACTGGAAATTCCCAAGGAGAGGGATTGAATCATATCTTCTTTGACCAACCCTCATGACATCTAGAATAAGGCTTATAACATGATAAGGGCGTAACAAAGAAGGCGCATCCTTTTAAATTTGTTTTTATGTAAGAATTTCTTATACTTATTTTGTATAAGATGTTTCCCTCCAAACTGATAGCACTTCAATTCTATGCACCCAACATCTTCTAAAAGCCAGTCTCCTCAACTTCCAGATAGCCAGATGAACTTTATCAGTAAGTGGCAATAAACAAAACAAGACTTGAATGTGGTTTTTTTTTCCCCTGATACATATATGTTATCATAACTAAACCACCAAAGACTAAACCACTTCTTCCCTTGAGAATTAGTGTTCAGTCCAGAAAGAAAGGATACAGCTCAGGAATGCTTTATGGATAACATATTATGTTTATATACAAAGTTACATAGGCCATTTCTCCCACTTAAAGATAATTTTAGATAAATACTTCATACTGTCACTCCTCATTTCCATTAAAAAAACATGAGTCAGTGCATCTTACTCCAGCCAAAAATGAACTCACTAATATTTTTTTCCCATCTCTAGAAAGTTAAAAAAATAATAATAAACAGTCTGGCTAGACTTTTTCTGCCTGAGACTAATCATGTCACTTGTGACTTGTATTGATTGTATTGTGATTTGTATTGTATTGATATACAGAAGAATCAAAATGTGGCAACACTTTCTCAAAGTCCCATATACATGCCATCTAGGACGTTCTAAGTGACTGTTTTAGAGAGAGCCTGTGCACAAACATGTGCAGGGGGGAGGTGCAGAGGGAGAAGGAGACTCCCTACGACAGAGCAGGGAGCCTGACACAGGGTTAGATCCCAGGTCCCTGAGCCAAAGTTAGACTCTTAACCAACTGAGCCACGAGGGGCCCCTAAGTGACTCTAGTTTCTGTTACCCTTCTGTTGTAGATAGAGGAGTCAGGATGTCTGTTTTTGATAACTAGACCCTCTCCCAATCTCCCCAATCCCTCTAAATGGCCCCACTAATTATGTAGTTGCTCAAAAATGTTAGAAGCCACCACTTAGATCTGTCTTTCCTTCATCTTGTACGTGCAGTGCAGTTGATAGTACTGCCAGTTTTATATCCAGAGTATATCTGGATTCAATTTCCTCCATTTCTTTTTTGTTGTTGTTGCTATTTTTTTTTTAAATTTCTTTTCAGGGTAACTATTCATTGTTTTTGCACCACACCCAGTGCTCCATGCAATACGTACCCTCCTTAATATCCACCAGCTGGCTCCCCTAACCTTCCACTCCCCCCCCCGCCGCCCCTTCAAAACCCCTCAGGTTGTTTTTCAGAGTCCATAGTCTCTCATGGTTCACCTCCCCTTCCAATTTCCCTCAAATCCCTTCTCCTTTCCATCTCCTCATGCCCTCCATGTATTTTGTTATGCTCCACAAATAAGTGAAACCATATGATAATTGACTCTCTCTGCTTGACTTACTTCACTCAGCATAATCTCTTCCAGTCCCATCCATGTTGCTACAAAAGTTGGGTATTCATCCTTTGTGATGGAGGCATAATACTCCATAGTGTATATGGACCACATCTTCCTTATCCATTCGTCCGTTGAAGGGCATCTTGGTTCTTTCCACAGTTTGGCGACCGTGGCCATTGCTGCTATAAACATGGGGGTACAGATGGCCCTTCTTTTCACTACATCTGTATCTTTGGGGTAAATACTCAGTACTGCAATTGTAGGGTCATAGGGAAGCTCTATTTTTAACTTCTTGAGGAATCTCCACACTGTTCTCCAGAGTGGCTGCACCAACTTGCATTCCCACCAACAGTGGAAGAGGGTTCCCCTTTCTCCACATCCTCTCCAACACACGTTGTTTCCTGTCTTGCTAATTGTGGCCATTCTAACTGGTGTGAGGTGGTATCTCAATGTGGTTTTAAAGATTTTTTTTTTTAATTTACTTTTTTTGTCAGAGAGAGAGAGAGAGAGCACAGGCAAACAGAGTGGCAGACAGAGGCAGAGGGAGAAGCAGGCTCCCTGCTGAGCAAGGAGCCCGATGCGGGACTCGATCCCAGGACGCTAGGATCATGACCTGAGCTGAAGGCAGCCGCTTAACCAACTGAGGCACCCAGGCGTCCCTCAATGTGGTTTTAATTTGAATCTCCCTGATGGCTAGTGATGATGAACATTTTTTCATGTGTCTGATAGCCATTTGTATGTCTTCGTTGGAGAAGTGTCTGTTCATATCTTCTGCCCATTGTTTGATATGATTATCTGTTTTGTGTGTGTTGAGTTTGAGAAGTTCTTTATAGATCCTGGATATCAACCTTTTGTCTGTACTGTCATTTGCAAATATCTTCTCCCATTCTGTGGGTTGCCTCTTTGTTTTGTTGACTGTTTTCCTTTGCTGTGCAGAAGCTTTTGATCTTGATGAAGTCCCAAAAGTTCATTTTAGCTTTTGTTTCCTTTGCCTTTGGAGACATATCTTTAAAGAAGTTGCTGTGCAAGATATGTCTCCTCCATTTCTAATGCCCCCTCAGTAGCCAAAACCAAAATAACCTCGTGCTTGGGCTACTGCTGCCGTCTCCTGTCTAGGTTTCCTGCTTTCATCCTTGTCTCTTATAATCCATTTCCATTTGAGAACAGAGTGACCTTTTCAAATATATAGGCCAGATTATGTCATCCCTTTGCTTTTAGATCCCTTCAATCACCTCCTCTCTGACATGAAGTAAATTAGAGCTTCTTGCCCTGGGTGACAAGGACTTGGATGACATGGTTTCTGACTACTCTCCACCCTCATCCGGTATGATCTGTGCCTCATTTCCATTTCTTGTTTATGTCCATTGGTTTAGTAGAGCACAACAAGGAACACACTTTTCCAAGACTCTTGGTGGGTTTCCTTTTCTCACGGCAACTTCACATGACAAATGGAATATCACCCTGTCCACTCTATGTAAAATATTTAATTTCCCATCTGTTCTGTGTTTTATCATATTTCCTTTTATTTTTTCTTATTTCTACTCATCTATGTTTCTTCTCTGCCATGAGGCCTTTGAAGAAACAGACCTCCCTGTCCTGATGACTGCTGTATTCCCAGCACCCAGATTTGTCAGAAATCTAAGCAAATATTTGTAAAACAAGTAAGGGTATGAGAGGTTCTGTTACATGGAGAATTCATGTGATAAAAAAGCACGAATAGTAAAGTCCACTGAGAGATCTCCTAGCCCAGCAGCATAATTCATTGTCAAGTGCCAGGATCCTAGGTTGACATTGCTTATTGATACTCCCACCGTACTGATAAGCTCTCTCCAAGACTGACCATAACATAGTCTCTCGCAGGATACAGTGCGTTGGCAGGGTTAGATATGAATTCTCTGTCCTTTCATAAAACTATCTGTACATCTCTTCTGTAGCAGAGACAAACCTAATGTTTTACCATTAATTTGCTTCTATAGTGTATTCAATTAGATTCTATGTCTCAGAAAGGCAAGACAACTGTTCTACCATCATACCACAAATTTTGTAGAAAATAAATTTAGGAAGCTCTTCCTCCCCCTCCCCACCCGCTTTTTTAAGTTTATTTGCAGTATGGTTATTTATAGCTCTTCCTTTGACCCTATATAATTTGACCCTATATAATCACTTGTGCAACAATTAGACTTCACAAATACAGAATTGTTGTCAAAATTTAGAGGTTGAATTAAGAAAAAAACATTAGGTGAAGTTGTAGTTAAGAATACATTTATTAGGGGGGCGCCTGGGTGGCTCAGTGGGTTAAGCCTCTGCCTTCGGCTCAGGTCATGATCCCAGAGTCCTGGGATCGAGCCCCGCATCAGGCTCTCTGCTCAGCAGGGAGCCTGCTTCCTCCCTCTCTCTGCCTGCCTCTCTGCCTACTGTGATCTCTGTCTGTCAAATAAATAAATAAAATCTTAAAAAAAAAAAAAAAGAATACATATATTAGGGACGCCTGGGTGGCTCAGTTGGTTAAGTGGCTGCCTTAGGCTCAGGTCATGATCCCAGCGTCCTGGGATCGAGTCCCACATCGGGCTCCTTGCTCGGCAGGGAGCCTGCTTCTCCCTCTGCCTGCCACTCTGTCTGCCTGTGCTTGTTCTCTCTCTCTCCCTCTCTTTCTGACAAATAAATTTAAAAAAAGAAACTTAAAAAAAAAAAAGAATACATATATTAGGAAGAAAGAATGATCACAACGGGTCCCAAATTCTTGGTTTCAGTTAGAAAATAATTGTTCACATCTGTCCCATATTTATGAAGACTCGCGGGATGGTCCTGGATATCTTTGCATGTGCAGAGGAGATCAGAAGAAATTAAGATTTATCTTAGTGATCTCTTATTTTCTTTTGTTATTTAATATTGAGGTTCATTGAAGCCTTTGTTTTCTACAGTTTTTCTCCTCAGACAGCATCCTGTGCTATAACTTCTAACATCCCTCCTTCCATCATTTATGGAGAGATAACTACTATCTACTAAAAAAAATACCTGTGAGAGATAATACACTGAGGATGTGTGTCAGATGATGGCAGGTAGCTCAAGCCGGAAGAAGAGTGCCCCAGATATTGATTCTTCCAGAAAATGTCCATTAGCCTGGTGACTTAGATTAGGCTTATGTAAATAAAGTGGAAGGGGTGGTGCATATACACAAAAACACAACTTTGCAATCCTGGTAATGAGCAAGAAGACCAGAGTTCAATTCCTGTCTCTCTTACTTCTTTGATGAGTAATTTTACCCTGAAAAATTCCTTAAGACATTTCTCAGTGTGCCTGGGTGGCTCAGTGGGTTAAAGCCTCTGCCTTCAGCTCAGGTCATAATACCAGGCTCCTAGGATGGAGCCCTGCATCCGGCTCTCTGCTTCCCCGCCCAACCCCCCTTCCTACCTACTTGTGCTCTCTGTCAAATAAAAAAAAAAAAAAAACATCTCTTTGCCTTTTCACATCCACAAAACACACTACAGTTTAAGCACACCTGGAGTGTCCTATGAGGAACATTCTGAAGGTCCAGAATCAGTAATGTCATCTTTTTATAATTTCTCCCTCTGAGCTTTGGAGGTTTGAAAAGTTGTGACTTCTGTTCCACTCACTCTTTCATTCCCATCTTTTTTGGAGACTCTGTGAAGACTTGAGTGATCCCGCTTAGAGTCACTTACTTTTTCTGCCGTTCTCCCATATCTACATAACTTGGTTCCTGTTTCTTATCATTGCAAGCTTTACATTAGAATTACAGAGAATGCTGTTTAGTTGGAAGTTATGGGCTTTAATGTCAGACCAATCTAAGTTTAAACCTAGACTCAAAATGCTATTTACAAGACCAGAGAGAAAGGATCTTTTGACAATTAGGTTAGACGAGGTTCGTTAGCTCATTCATTTATAAAAGAAAGAATACATTCTGAGATGCCATCTCCTTTAATCTTGCTGTACCAAATATTTAGCTTATTTCTGGAGATGGTTGATGGTCGCTACATGTAGGAGACACAATTCTTTTCTTGAAGAAAGTCGATCAAGTCAGGGAGATTTTAAATTGCATGGCCCTTTGATTTTAGGATTGGGTCAGAAATACTAGGACTAGATATTTTTAATATAAAGAGTATATCATGTAAACAAAAACAAGCAAAAAATAGTATATCATGTAATATATATATATGTGTGTATTGACCAAGAAGAAAATAATAAAAATAATTTGCTACTTTAGAATTTCTGTCTTCCACAATCACCAAATGAACAATAATCACAGTGACAACAATAGGCATATACTGTTTGGTCAGCTGAGTCACTCTGCAAAGAAACTTTGTCTAGAAAATAAAACAGTACTGGAATTGAGAAAAATAAAAGTCTGTTGAAAATTATGTTCAAAACACATTCTACAATTATTTTCTCCACGAAAACAGAATAATATAAAAACATCTTAGTCTAGCCTCACAATGTGATGTTTTTCATTCTAGTCCCAGGTATTATGAGCTGTTATTTTGTTCTCAAATAAACACTTGCATGGAAAACTGCTTACTTTTAATCCAATTTCTTTCCAATTTGAGGTTAGATTCATGGGAAACAAGGAGACACTGTTCCAGGATTTTGGTAGTGTGGGATTGTGGGATGAAAAATGACAAATATAAAATTAATCCCAGTAGCTTTATTAGGCATATGTGTGTATATAAATAGAAATATAAACATATATTCTTTTTCCATGTTGATAGTCATGTTTAAATTTTGCATTTATATAGCTTTTATAGCAATGCCCACTGTTACCTTATCTTTTTGACTGACAATGATGTGATTTCAGTCATGCTCAGCCTTTCCAACAGTGCCAGTGATGGGATTTTTTGAAATCTTATTACTGGTTGCACTGTCCCGATCTCAGATGGAACTTTCAATCAAAAAGGCAATCAGAAGGTCATACATTCGTGCGATTCCCTGCAAAGCCAGTGATCGCATGATACAACTTGTTGGAAGGGCCTACTTGCCTCCAGTCCTTATGTGGCTATAAAGAGTAATTGGCTACTTAGCTCCCAGCACCCGCTTTTCCATCTCCAAACCACAGCACATCCCAGAACTCTGTTGAGTCTCAGTGTGGAATCTGGCTGCTCTTAGGAGATTTCCAGATCTCATGCAGAGACTATTCTTCCTTTAAGCATCTGATTAAGAAACTCTCTAAAAAACACATTTGGCTCTTTCGAAGCATCCTGATTTCACTGGTGATGCCAGTGGACCTAAGTTTTATTTTACATATACACAAATGCTTACCCACACAATTTTCCAAAGCATGTTTGCTGTCAAATTTATATTTCAGAAAATCACAATTCTGTGTAGCCAGGTTAATACTTGAGTATAATTTCTAGAGTATTTTAATCATCCTATCATAAAGTATTCTTAATCTTATAATAACTGTACTCTTAAAAAGGTTTTGTAAGGAGTATCCTCTTAATACTCTATAGTATACATACGTGAATTTTTTTATTAGAGATTTTTGTAATTTGATTTGAGCAAATAGTAGACCGGGTTGAGGTTGAATTGATTCCATGTGGTGTCCAATCACCCAGGGATGCTTCAGTTCCCTAGACAGGATCTTTGAGTTGTGAGGTAGCAGAGAGAGATAAGTTTGTCTCACTTGGCTCCCACTCAACAGTGCTCTTCCTTTAGGCGGAGAAACCTCACACAGGGCTAAGGTTCAAGAATGGACAACGACTAATAGTTAGGACCCAATAAAAACCTACAGTCACATTTAAATGCCTGTGGAATGAATAAGCATTTTATTTGAAAAATAGCCGCACATGTGTTTGTAAGAGATATGTCAGTATTGCTGCGAGAGAAAACAACGTAGAGACAAAAATAGTCACTTAGATTAGGTTAAGAAAATGTCTTATTTAAAGAGCTAAGCCTCGGGTACTCAAATCCCAAAAAAGGATGGGAATCCCATCACCCTCTCTAGGTTGAGGAAGTCCTAACAACTCTATTGCCAAAATAAGAAGTGCTTAACACAAGGGGATGGTTGTGTGTGTGTGCGTGTGCGCACGTGTGTGCGCACGCGTACCCGCATCTGTGCCTCAGAACTTTATTTAAATGCAGGGTACTCAAAGTATCGTCGAACATAGTGTTATTTACTTGACTCCATATTACAAAACCTTAAAGGGACTTCAAAAGCACAAAATGCTAGCGTGGTGGCAAAGTAAATTGCCAAGAGATTAACACTTTCATTCTCCCTTCCTGGGCAAAATAAAATTTGAGGTAAGTTTTAGGCAATTAGTATGTAAGACATCCTCTTCTGCCCACAAAAACCACCATATAAATATTACCCTGCTCCTCCCAGGCAAGCCCAAGCCAAGGACTGAGACCCCAACTACTTCTTCCCCAATAAGAGATCCCTCATCGGGCAGTCTTTGACTCGGAACCCATTTGGCAAGAGTCAGTCAGATCTGTTTTAGCAGTTTAGACCTCTGTTGCTAAATCCTGGTCACTGATCACTTTACCTCTACAAGTCGTAGACCTGTATCCCTGTCTGAAGTCTTGCCCTGTTCGTTCCTGCTTCCTTTTTCTTTAACTCTTAACTCCGTTTCAGTTTCTGCTGTCAGGAGGACCCAACCGACACAGCTGGACTAGCTTTCCATACACAATGTTCCTGTAATGTGCTGGCTGGTACCTTGTTGTGTGATCACTGCCAGGTCATTTCACTTCTCCACTTCTTTATAATAAAGACCCTTAGAAATCAACGTGATCCTTGGGATGATTTAGTTGAACATTCTAGAATTCTAATTAGAGTTGATGTATCTCTTAACAGATCTTCATCTGATTAGAAAAAAAAAGTGACAACAAAGGTATTTATAAAAATATATTTCACAAAGTAGGAAACAATACAGGAGTTTCTCTGAATACAATACATGAAGTAAATAAACAATATTGCATTAAAGCAAAGTAGAAAATTAAAATGATCTGCATGTAGTACTTGATTTTTATCATACATTTTCTACTTCTAAATGGCAGGATTGTGTTACAAATTGAATATGCTCACATCTTCTAGTGCTGTTCTTTTTTGGAGTCTAAGACATTCTGTGTATCACCATGAAGATCAGGGAGAGAAGGGCTAAAAACAAAAGCAGTAAAATTATGTACAAACCAGTTCCTGCTCTAAAACAGTGGGGGAGGGGGGGGCTTGAAGCATGTTTATTGGGCAGGGCATTATGTAAGTATCTAAAGGTCTAGAGTTTAAATATTCACATGAATCAATATACTTCCAGATGTTTGTGCTTGTAGTAAAAACACCAAATACTAGGATTATGAACAAAATAGAAAACAGTCCAAAAGTTTCTCTGGGAAAATGCTGCTCCTGCCATCACCAGCCACAGTAACACTTTCTACTCTAAAGAGACTATTAGCTCCCCCTTTAATAATATTGCCTGCCATACTCATCTCATCGAAATGTACATGTATTAAACATTCATTGTATATATATATATTTATATAAAACAATCTAAAGGCTTATTAATGGATATAATTTAGGGTTTTTTTCCCCATATAGTCCCTTAATCTATAGATTACCAACCTTAATAAATAAAAGGATTAATGGACATCAATAAAATATTTATTTCGAGGATTAAACAAATAAATTCACGCGCTAGCAATAAAACCATCTGTCTCTTATGTAGTCCACTGTGTGATACAGTTTATCTTTGTGTCCTTGTGGAAGAAGATGAAGTGGAGGGAACGAGTAATCCTGTTTCCAGAAAACAAGCCTGTTTGAATGGGATTTCTCTCCTCCCACCACTGAGTTGGCAATCCCCACCCTGGAATGGATTACGAACATGTGAATATTTTAAGGCTCGACACAATATTTAAAGATGCTATTTCAGTCTCTGATGAGTGGGGCCAACAGTTATGTACAATGTGTGGTCACCGTACCGTATAATCTAGGAGGCCTCCCAAAACTCCAAAAAGTCATCATGTACAGCAGACCAAGTATTGCTTTATCATTTGTGGCGGGATCCTTATTGGTGAAGGGGAAAAAAACCATTTGCATTTATAAAAATCCTTGCAGAAGACACGTATCAGCAGCACATTTCTTGCAGGTCCATTTTTCTAAGAAAGCACCTTTTAATTTGGATTTTTTCCCTCTTTTTTAAAAACCATCTCTCTAAGGATTAGCCAGGATCCCAATCTTTGTCTGTGGTGGTTAGGTAAATATCAAATATCCAAAGACTTCTAGACACTCCACATACTTTAATTCACACTCCACAAGATTTATAACCTCCTAACATATACTTTTTATTTTTATTATTAATTTTTGGTTCAACATTGAAATGTAGTTGAGTTTATAGATGATTGGTGCTAAACTTGCCTCTAAAACAAATAGCCACATTGGTTGTATCTAAGGGGCGTGACCCTAGAATATTACAGAATGCTCAGTTCCACTGATTCATTTATAATCCACTGTCAAGTTTCTTTGTCACTTTCACCAACAGAGTAGAGTTCTCCCAGTCTTTTAAAGCGGGGACCCCAGTCACTGAGGTAGTCAAAATTCTGGTCTGAGTCTGAGGTGGTGGACTCCAAGGAGCTGAGGGAGCCAGCCACAGACCCTCGGCCTTCATAACCATAAATCTGAATGGAGTCATATGGCGGGGCAGTGGGGTCATTATCTGCCTCATGTAGACGCACATTTATAAATTCATCGACATCAACACCGTTCGGGACAGGAGCAAGCCCTTGCCTTGGCATAAACTGCAAATCTGGTTTAATATCCTTACGGGGTAAAAATCCATTAATTCCATCTGGGTTTTGTAGAGTCGCAATATCAAAAGCCTCCGTGTCTTCCTCTCCTCCTCCTTCATCGTCATAGCGGATGATGTTTTCTCGTACGTCTTCATCATCTTTAATAATTAAGGGCTCATTTTTATGTCGCCGCAGAGTTACAAACAGCACCACGATGACTGTAGGCAAAAAAAAAAAAAAAAAAATGTGAAATAACAATTAGCTTGACTTGCAAATAATTTCACAAGCACCGCATCGTGTATGTTAAGAGAAAGTGGCATTGCCTTAATAATATTCACGTGGGAATTAAGTTAAACAACTTTCTGAAAGATGGGGATTGAATGCTGAATGCATATAATTCCAGGTTGCTTTTGTGGACTAAATAGTGATGAGGCTGGATTAAAAGAGTAAGTTTGCATCTATCCATGGTGAAAGCTGCATGTAATACTGTTATAAGCTCTAGAATAAATGGTACAAAATAGAAAACAGCACAGATAAAATAACTAACTTGCTGTGGCTCTCAGGAAAGCCATTTAATATCCTTTGATTCCATGCCCTTCTTCTATAAAGAAAAGGAGCGGAGTTAATCATATCTAGTATATTTTGTGTCTTATGAGCTCTTCAAGACTCTCTCCAATCAAATAATCTTCATTCACAGATGAAGTGATATTATCAAGATGAACATGAAATTGGCATGGACAATTTCTTGTCTTGTAGGAAAGCTGGGACTCCTCTGTCTGGGAAGGTAAGCCTGTGGATGGGCAAAGGGAGACACATACGTACCTGACAAGCCAGGCTACCCAAATCAAACTTCATGGGGTCCACGCGGTAAAATATGACTAGAAATAATGTTAATCTGGACACTGGGTGAACAGGACAGGTGCAAATGGAGAGATAATAACTGACGTAGTCTTTACTGAAGGATAGGATAAGGTCTGACTTTCCTCTTGTGTATCTTCCTACTCTAATCTCATTTTCATAAATGGATTTTTTTTAAAGATTTTATTTATTTATTTGACAGAGATCACAAGTAGGCAGAGAGGCAGGCAGAAAGAGAGGGGAGGAAGCAGCTCCCCGCTGAGCAGAGAGCCCGATGTGGGGCTCGATTACAGTACCCTGAGATCATGACCTGAGCCGAAGTCAGAGCCTTTAACCCACTGAGCCCCCCAGGCACCCATAAATGGATATTTTTAATAGAAAAGTTACAAAAAAAGCTCTCCTTAATTTGCAATCTTCATTTTAATTTGATGTTGATATCAAGAATATATCTGAGGAACACAGTGTAATTTTGAAAAACAATTTTTGCTTGCTTATTTGTTTTCTTTTTATCTCACCAAACTTTGTGTTTGGATGGATGCAGCAACCCAATCTGTACATTATTTAGGAAAAAAAAAAAGTATTTTGGATACATGAGAGCCTCCCATTGCAGTAAATTGGTGTACATCAGATCTGCAGGGCTTTTTATAGAATAGATCTGTTGTAACCACATAAAGGTCCATTCCCACTTCCACCACCATTATACTCTACCTTTACTGGTGATGGCATTGAAAAGGGCACCGAGTTGTCCTTTCCAATTGGACATTGGCTATCACAG
Organism: Mellivora capensis; assembly: GCA_004024625.1. Classification (NCBI taxonomy): domain Eukaryota; kingdom Metazoa; phylum Chordata; class Mammalia; order Carnivora; family Mustelidae; genus Mellivora; species Mellivora capensis. The sequence continues at coordinate 43,302 of PISX010008812.1, read as the reverse complement.
TGCTTTTTTTCCTTCACCCCTCCTTTGTGACATCAAAGCTTGCAGAAGTGCAGGAAAGTTCCTTTTCCCCAAAAGAATGCTGACCCCTGACTGGGGTTCAGGTTTGCTTTGCTGTCCTATTTTATAGTCATTTATGAACCAGAAAAATGATGACCATTAAGCGATGAAGGAGATACATACCTAGCAGCAAAATGATGCATGCTAATATGGCAATTAAGGCGCCCATACTGAGTCCAATTGGAAGGACATAAGCTTCGACATTGCAAGACTGGACAACACCGTCACTGCTGCAGCCACAGACCCGGATGGTCAGGGTGCTGGTGCTGCTCAGAGGCGGATTCCCACTATCACTGATTATGATTGGCAACAGATAGACTTCTTGCTTCTGGCGGTTGAATCCATTATGCTTTGCCAAAATGCTGAGGGAATTATCTGGAAAAAGCAAAAATTACAATAGTTTGCATCATTTCAAAATGGCTACCCAAACACCACTTGTTTTTCTAGTTCATAAACTCTGCAAAACTCAAGACAATCCCAACTCCACTGGACACTCAGGTTCTTTCCCCCTACCCTCTCCCCACTTCCCCAGTTGGCATGGACCAAAGCATTCACACCCTGATATGTTTAATAAATGGGGCTCCATGATGAACTGATGACATTTTACCATCACTTTGTAAATGCAGAAGATTTATTTTATAAAAATAATTTTCAACTGTCCTTTCAGAAAACACAGACCAACTCCTATCTCCATAAATAAGTTTATTTTTCCCTCATTTATCCTGACAATGCAAAATTCACTGGACAGAATTTTACCACATATGAAAGGCATGTTGAGGAACCTCTGTATTTTTTTAAAAGATTTTATTTATTTATTTGACACAGAGAGAGAGAGATCAGAAGTAGGCAGAGAGGCAGGCAAAGAGAGGGGGAAGCAGGCTCCCTGCTGAGCAGAGAGCTCGATGTGGGGCTTGATCCCAGGACCCTGAGACCATGACCTGAGCTGAAGGCAGAGGCTTAACCCACTGAGCCACCCAGGTGCCCAGAGGAACCTCTGTATTAAGAGAGGGATTATATGACAACATGGCATACAAAACTATGCATTTTGTTGATTCCCACAGGTACCTAGAAAGAGTCATTTATGCCCTTGAGCATTTAAACTAAGATATAACAAAAGTCCCATTTACTGCCAGTTGGAGATATGCCACATATATTAAAATTCTATAGAGAAGACCTGTAGTGGTTATACAAAAAAGAATAAAATGAGAAGTTTTAGAAGCAGATGTTATATTTTACATATATTAATTAATTAATATGGAAAGATATATTGGTCATCTAGACAATACTTTAAGACATTTAAGCAATACTGAAGGGTGCATTTCAGTTCAAGGTGAAACTTAGCAGTGAGGAGTGACTAGACCCATGCTAGCCCTATGGTTCTCAGAGTTTTATCCCCAGAATACATTTTTGTGGTCATTCATGCCTAGTTCATGAACTATAGTCATATCGTATAGATTAATTATTAATATTTTCTCATTTTGATTAATGAAAGACCTATATCTATTCAAAATGGGAACATATTATCTTACTGATATTCTAGACAAACACAAACATAATGCTGGTTAATGTATATAATGTTATTTGGGTAAAAGGATTATTTGTTAGGATTTTTTTTTCATATATTGGCAAGTTTGTAGACCCTAGAAAACCTGGCTACCTCACTGTTGTATATTAAGCAGAGATTCCAAGCTATTGTTGTCCAAATCTTGGTCATCAGTATCCTCTGGCTTCTAGCACACTCAACTACATGAACAGATATTCCACTCAAATGACTTTAAATAAATGTTAAATTTTCTGTACCTTGTAGTGCTATATCAGAATTTCAGAAAAAAAAGATGATAGTCATTCCCCAAAATAGATGTATAAAATATATTTACTTTTGTTTGAGATACAAGTGGATCTGCAGTGCCTTGCTAGTAAGCAAAGAGGAAAACACTCAGATGGTGTTAACATTATTTTTTCTAAACTTCTTCTGGTTTTGCCTCATTATTTAGTGATTTGAAGAGTGAAAAGAGGTCTCTGATAGAGTTATGCAGTGATGTACCAAATGATCCAGTTATCTTTATTTCCATGACCTAGAAGGAAATACCACTAAGCTAAAAACAGGAGAACATTATCTCACAACAGATAGAAAATATATAGCCATGTTTTATTTTCAGAAAGTATGTGACAAGTTTGAGTACAGTTAATTAGTGCAAGGAACAGTTGTGGATGATTTTGTATACTATAGTTCAAAACAGAAGATGGGAATTGTTCCTCAAGACGCAATTAATAAAATTACAATGAGGCTTTTGTCTTTTTGTGGCTGACATTATTTATATGGGAAACTATTTTTGCATATTCTCTCCTTAAAACAATCTATAATGATAATTTAGAAACCACAGCAGGAATATTGCTCATTGCCGAAGAAACCTATTCTATTTAGTACTTAGAAAACCATGAGTGCAGGGCGCCTGGGTGCTCAGTCGGTTGGGCATCTGCCTTTGGCTCAGGTCATGATCCCAGGTTCCTGGGATGGAGCCCCGCGTCAGGCTCCCTGCTGGGCAGGAGGCCTGCTTTCCCTCTCCTGCTCCCTCTGCCCGTGTTCCTGTTCCTGCTGTCTCCCTCTCATTGTCAAATAAATAAATAAAATCTTAGAAAAAAAAAAAAAAAGCATTGGTGAGTCCACCACTAATCTCATATTTTTACTATAGCTGGCATATGTGTATGTTTTTAACCTCCTATGTACAGAAAATTATTGACTAAGTAGAAGAAGTCTGTGAGACATTTTTGCCAATTTTACCTGCTACATTCAGGCAAGTCAATTCCCTATCTGCCTACTCACTCCCCCTTCCCCTCCCTTTAAAAGAATTGTTGACTGTTTATATTTCTTATTTACTTACTTGAATTATTTTATTATACCACATGAAATTATTACTGTATTTATACTGTAAATATACTGTTTCTATACTGTTATTACTATAAACATTAATACCAGCAGTTTTACACAGTTCAAATTCCTGTATTTGAAATACATTTTTTTCTATGTGTTGCACATCTTCTATAAAGATGTAGTTGCTTTCTTTAAAACTTATGTTGCCTTTTAATTTCATAAAAGTTTTAATTTAATATGGTCAATTTTATCAATGTCTTTTAGATTAGTGTTTCTAACCTTATTTTTAAAATTGTGAATTATATAAAATATTTTTATAATGTTATCTTCACAATTTGTAATTGTAAGGAATTCGGTTTTGTTTTGTTTTTTTTCTGTACTGGTAATTTCCCTAAGGTTATTTTTTGAGGAACTTACCCCTTACTCACTGCTCTTCAACACTCAAATTTTTGTGTATCCTCATCTTTTAGGGGCTATTATGTTCCAAGTCTCAGTTTTTATAATCCTCCATCAATATCATGCTTCTTTACGTATGGAAACTTTACAATAAATCTTGATATTTATGAGGTTATTTTCCCCATCGTGTTCTTCTTTAAGAGTATCTTGGCTGTTCTTGTTCATTTGCTGATTTCCGAGAAATAGAGAATCAGATTATCAAGTTCTACAGAAATCCCTCTAAGAACTTGAGTAGAAATTATATTAAAATATAAGTCAATTTTGAGAGAATTGACATCTTTATGATCTTTAGTATTCCATTTCAAGATGATAGTTTCCTTATTTCCTTTAATATATGTCAATAATTTTTTTTATTTTAGCTTCAAGAGAATTTCACAACTTTTGTTAGAGTTGTCATTTGCACTGTATATATTTTGTTGCTTTGATAATGCCTTTTTAATAGTGCAATTTCAAATCATTCTTGGTAGTGTATAAAGTATAATTTTTTTAATAAACTGCTTTTTTAAAAGGATTTTATTTATTTATTTGACAGAGATCACAAGTAGGCAGAGAAGGAAGCGGAGAGAAAGGGGGGGGGAGCAGTCTCCCCACTGAGCAGAGAGCCTAATGCGGGGCTCAATCCCAGGACCCTGGGATCATGACTTAAGCCAAAGGCAGAGGCTTTAACCCACTGAGCCACCCAGGTGCCCCTAAACTGTAATTGTTTTATGCATTAATTTTAATTCTAACAACCTTCTAAACCTTTCTTTTTACTTATAAAAATGTCTCATCACAGAGTTCCACTTCAGCAAGACAATGTAAGGAACTCCACAGAACTGTTCCCTAGTGAAACTGGTGAGAACTGTACAAGGAAAACCATTTAACATCTCTAGAAATGGTCCTGGAGGCAAGCAGCAAATGAAGAACCATTTATCCAAGAGAATCTACCAAAGGTTGGTAAGAATAGTGGGATCATGGTGTATGAAGCAGAAACCACTCTCCTTCCCTTCTCCCAGTTCTGTGAGTCAGAAATTCTACTATAAACTGGTTCAGCCAAGAACACAGGGATCCCTCTCCCCTCAGCTAGCAGATAAAGGACTGTCTTGCCAGAAACTAGGACGTGATGCAGTTTCATCCTACTCCTAGATATCTTTTGTTGAAACTAAATTTTAGGTGAGTGCAGCCAAGAGAGGGCTCTTTTCTTTCTCACAGCCTGTTCTTATGCAGTAGAGGTTCTCCCTGGGCAGGGCTCCACTGGGAATATAGGGCCTCAGTTGCCCTTGCTCTGCCTGTAAGGCAGTGGTTACCTGCTGGAAGAGGCAAGCCAAAAAGACTTAAAGCTTCCATCCCCCAGCACCAAGTGCTCATCATCTAAAATGCTTCACTCAGAGAAACACATCATAGTTTCCAATTTACCTGTTGAGTCAGTGGCTTACAGTTTTGTAAGCAGAGGAGGGAGGAGACAGCGATTGGAGGAGGAACCTATCTGGGCGGAACAAATCTGCAACACTGACCTACAGAAATACACTATAAGGAGTGCAAACTTGATTGGATTAGTCTTTAGAGCAAGGTTGGCCCCAAAATTGAAAATGGAAATCATCTGGCAATTAGTGGAGCTTAACACCTGGGGCATGGTCAGGAAAAGAGACATAGAAGACCCTGCTGAAACCACCAGGATCATTCTAGTGTGACTGTGGGCATACCTAAGGCTGGGATCCCCTGAGGTGAAGTATCAGTGACTTAATACTGCAGAGACAAAATAGACTTAATGAACATAGTCCAGCCAGTCAATAAGCAAATAGCAATAATAAGCTCTGGGTGGGGAGCCAATAACTAGATTTGTTATAATAAATTATCTAAAATGTCCAGTTTCCAACAAAGATTACTAGACATATGAAGAAACAGGAAACCCATATACCAGGGGAAAAAAAGGCAAAAGAAACTATTCATGAAAGCAACCAGATACCAGATTAAACAGACTTCTAAGGAGCCATTATAAATGGGTTCAATAAACTAAAATAAACCACGATTGAAGAGAAAACAAAGATATGGTGATAATGTCATATCAAATAGAGAATATCAATGGATATAAATTATTTTTTAAGAGCAGCATGGAAATTCTGGAGTTAAGCACTGAAATAAAATAAAATCACTGAAATAAAATGTTAATTAGAGTGGCTAAACAGTAGATTTGATTTGGCAAAAGAAAGCATCCGTGGACTTGAAGATAGATGGATAGAAAATATATAGCCTGAAGAATGCAGAGAAAAAAATAATGAAGAAAAATGAACAGAGCCAAAGAAGAAAGTGGGACACTATTTAATGTTCCAACACATGTGGAAGAAAAATATCGGGAGAGAAAGAAAGGAAAAGGAAAAAAAAAATAAATCTGACAACTGCAAAAAGATTTTGAAAACATTAGATATCTCAACAAACTCTAAGAAGGTAAACGATGTAAAAAAAAAAAAAAAAAATTGAAAGCCAAAGACAGAACAACTTTAAAGCTACATGAAACTGACTCATCACCTGCAAAGGACCCCCCCATAACATTAACAACTGAAGTTTTATAGAAATAATGGAGGCCAGAGGGACATGGGACAAACATATTCAAAGTGCTTAAAGCAAACACTTTCAACCAAGGATCATATATTCAACAAAGTGTTCTTTCCAAAACAAAAAGAATATGAAATAGGTACTTTGAAAGTAAACAAAAGCTGAGAGAATTTGTCATCAGCAGACATGCCTTGTAAGAAACACTAAAGGAACTTTTTTTGGACTGAAAGCGAATAACCCCAGATGGTAATTCAAATCCGTATTAAAAATAAAGAGCATCAGGAAAAGTAATTTTGTCATTAGGAAAAATAGGATACATAGTTTTTCTCCTTTTCTTCTTAAGTGTTTTTATAAAAAGCAGTTGTATAAAATGTTAAGTATGTAATATTTTCTTGAGGGTATTATATCTAGAAATTAGAAAGTAATAGCAGGATATTCTGTTTCTCACTTTCAATAGTGAATAAAACAACTAGGCAGAAATAAAGGAGATAGAAGACTTAAGAGATAGTGTAAACCAACTGTATCTAAGACATATCTATAGAACACTGGTCTCACCAATAACAGAATAATATCCTTCTTAAGTACACATGGAACATCCTGCATTGTGGATAATTTGCAAGACCGTAAAATAAACTTCAGTAAATTTAAAGGGATAATCATGCAAAATGTTTTCTGATCATAGTGGAATTGGATGTGTGTAATAGAAAGAAATTTGGGAAACTCACAAATATGTAGAAATTAAACAGTGCTTTCTTTAATAACCATTAGGTCAAAGAGAGATCAAAAGGGAAATTAGAAAATATTGTGAGACAATGCGAAAGAAAATAGAGCAAATCAAAATGCAAGGGATGCAGCTAAAGCAATGGTTAGAGGGAAAGGTACAGTCTTAAAATGCCTATATTAATTTTTTTCTTATTGAACTATACTAACAACACTCTAACACAATTCTGAGCATAAGAAATTATGGTGACACCTGTACCTTGTTCTTGATACCAAAAAAGAAAACAGCTTTTGACTTTGAACATTAAGATGATTGATGGTGTTTATTGGAAGACACTTTTTGTTATCATCTGTTTACTTTGCACTCTTTTTGTCTTCTTAATTTTCTTCTTTCTTTTCTTTCTTTTTTTTTTTCTTTCCAGTGATGCAAAGGGAAAAGGCAGTTATATAAAGGACAGTTGTTCGGTGCCTCTAAACCTGGTTTCAATTACACTATTGTAGTATTTTAAAACCTTCTTTTCAGGGGCACCTAGGTGGCTCAGTCAGTTGGGTATCTGCCTTTGGCTCAGGTCATGATCCCAGGGTCCTGGGATGGAGCCCTGAATCAGGCTCCCTGCTGGGCGGGACGCCTGCTTTCCTTCTCCCACTCCCCCAGCTTGTGTTCCCTCTCTTGCTGTCTCTCTCTCTCTCTCTCTCTGTCAAATAAATACATAAATTTAAAAAAAAAATTTAAAAAAGTAAAAAATAAAAATCTTTTCAGTCTTTCATATTTTCATGCATTTCCACTTTCTGTTGTCTTGCTTCTGCACTGCAACCTATTCTATCCTCATGGCTTCTGCTCCTGACTTTTGCACTTACTGCATTTACTTTTTCCTTTTGAGTTAACAGAAGAGCAAATCCTGATAATGAGTTACTGGAGAAAACACAAAATCTATGCTTGATTCAAAATCAAGCATAGATTTTCTGGAAAATCTATGAGGAAAAAAAAAATGATCACTGAAAGCCCATAGACATGTATGTCGTGATTTTTTAAATTTAAATCTCTTGAAATTGAGTTTATAAAAACAAGGTTTGGGAAGGGGAACAAGGGTGTTATGCCAAGATCTATTTAAGAAAAGGATGGAACAGAAGCATTTATCTTTCTGGAGGGAGGACCAATATCCAGGTGGGGAGCAATGTCTAGTTGCTGTCCCATCTCATGCCTTTGTGCTGCATTGAGATGATAGCAACATATCTTAACCATATCACCTGGTTGTTTGATATTCTTAGTGAAATAGTCAAATATTTGTATTATCTATATTTCCTCCAGTTAAGGATTTTCCCATTTTCTCTTCCTCATGGAATGTTTTGCTTCTGAGCATTATGCCAAGGAGGATGAAGGAACTCCGTTTCCAGAATCTTGCTTCATAGTCCAAACCCATTTGTTTCTGCTTATGACTGAATGTTGAAGGAAAGATTTTGGTGGGGTGTTAAAGTGGACCAACAGCAGAGGCCTACTTCAAATGACAGTATTCCCAAAATAGTGGTATCCCTGGGTTCCTTATTCCTTGGCTGAGTAAAACAAGGTCTATTCCAAATAAATAGTAAAATAGAGACCAGATAAATAGTAGGTGTATAGGCTTGCTTTATTTCAGGCAGTATTACATTATGCCATTATGCATGAAATTCCTTTCAGATTCTAATAATAGATTCATTATAAATAAATATATTCACTTATATGCTCAGTTGTTGCCATTTCTTTCCTCCAGATTTGTTAGAGCTTTACTAGAAATTGTTAGAGGCTGTATCAAAAACAGCCATCTTAAAATTAAGGTCTTAGAATTTTTATGCAATGGTTTTGACCTTGTAGAGAGAATAGATAGTACTCAGTAAAATGCATGTATTATCTCACTAGAATCTAACCCTCTTGGGAGACTAGCCTTAGTCAAGGCTCTGTTCTCAGCCTTCAGCACAGGACTTGACACAGAGTGAAGATCTTCATAACAACCTTGGTCGGGTTGTTTTATTCACTTTTATTTGGAATGTTTCAGTTTTAAGGAAGTGACATTAAAAGCGTGCTAAGTCCTTTTAGAATTTCTGTTATAGATTCTTTTTCTTCCCATGTGACTTGCATGGTCTAGCCCCTGCCTCATTTTCCTGCTTCCCGTCCTACCAATCCTCTATGTTCTAACCATCCTGGCCTTTTATGAGTCAAGGATCTTCACCCCTTGGCATTTACATTGCTCTTTCTTCTGCCTGATAATCTGTCTACTCTCCCTTAGCCCTAACTTGAATTAATATTTATGTCTTTCTTTATGTCTGTGCTTAAATGCCTTTTTTTCTTTTTATGGATAATTTCCTTTACTAACTGCACCCAAGTTGCCCAGATAGATTTGCCATGGAATATATATTTTTTAAGATATTTATTTATTTATTTGACAGAGAGAGAGAGAGAGAGAGTGATCACATGTAGATAGACGGCAGGCAGAGGGAGAACGAGAAGCAGGCTCCCTGCTGAGTAGGGAGCCTGATGTGGGACTCCATCCCAGGACCCTGGGATCATGAGCTGAGCCACAGACAGATAGATGCTTAACTGACTGAGCCACCCAGGCACCCCAGACTTGTTATGCAATCTTATAAAAAAATTATATATTCATCAAAGCACTTATTACAAAAATGTAATATAGTAATAGGGATGTGATAGACCCTGGGGATGCAGAAATAAACTGAGGAAATTCTAAGTAACAAATAACCAATTTAAAATGCATAATGAGTACTTCACAAATATTTGTTAAGTGAATGAAAGACTAGGTAATCATTAGCCACATTTTGTGGGTCTCCTATTTATTTCCTTTCATGTTATTTTGTCATAGGGAGTTAGAGAACTATATATGATTCATAATAAGTCCATGTGAAGGTTCGATTTTAGGCTGTTGGAAAGGATATATAGCCTGAGTCTATATGGAAATTTTAGAGAAATACTCATGGTTTCGAAGTCTTAATCTGGGCATAACTCTTATCATGTAACATGAACAATAAACTAAGAATGCTTAGATTCAAATAGAGAAGACTGAGGGGAAGAGTATCTGAAGTACCATCTCAGAAACCCAACATACATGAACCACCATCCCGTTAAAGAGGTGCGCACCAGAATTCCTTTTTACTGAGCTGAAATTGTATGACTTAGTCTTATACTCAGAGGGAGGTGCAAGTCTGAATTAGTATCTCCTATGGTTAGTTTCGGAGGAATGTCTTCTTTGATTGTTAATATTCAGTCTTTGAATCATTTGGAGTTGGCAATCAAAAGACCTTCCTTCATGGAACATTGATACCCTTATAAGAAAAGTTGCCTTTTGTAAATAAACCAGTAAGTATTGTTACAGACTGAAGGTTTAGGCTCCTGTCCCCACCCGCAACTGATACTTGAATCCCTAACTTCCACTGTGGCTGTATCTAGAGACAGATCCTACAAGGAAGTAATTAAAGTTAAAAGAGGTCATAGGGTGGGGCCTTGAATTATTACCCTTATTAGAAGAGACACAGGAGAGCTTCTCTTTCTTCACCTTTGCGTACACAGAGAGGAGGTCATGTGAGCGCACAGCAAGGTGGTGGCCCCCTACAAGCAGGCAGGCAGAAGAGGCTTCAGAATGAAACCTACCTTGACTGCACCTTGATCTTAGACTTCCCAACCTCCAGAACTGTGAGAAATAAATGTCTGTTGTTTAAGCCACCAGTCTGCCGTATTTGTTGCATCAGCCTGAGCAGACTAAAATAGTATCGTAGTCCCTAATTAATTCTGTATGCATACTCCATGAAAAATAAAAAATACAAAGTCTATCTAAAGAGATAGACTGCATCTACCTGGATCATTCCTTAACGTTATTTGTGTAATTTTCCCACAGTCGTAAATCATTTCCTTCCTTCCATTTATTTTCTCTGTATTTTTAGTAGAAAAGAAAGGTCATTATTCTTGTTGTTATTTAAATATCCCATGTTCTTTCCTCATTGCCCTTTTTCTTCCCCCCAGATAAAATAAAGCAGGCAAATTAAATTCTCTATTGTTTTTACTGTAGTTCATCTGTTATTGTTGCCCTGATGCAGAGATTTTATTTTGCCTAGCTCCCACCTATTAGAAATCATGGAGCTGTGGTTTTTGTTTATTCTTTTACATGCAGGCAAAAGCAACAAGGAGCCAGAGTTAATGAAGGCATTCACCAAATATTTATGACAAAAAGAATAGATGAAGAGAAGATCAGTAGATGTTTTGTCTTTTTGAGCAATGTCTCTTGGCATTTGACTTGCAAATTCATTTCAAATTTTCTTGGTTAAGTAAAATGGAATGAAAATGGCAAGAAGGTCGAAACAAAGGGGGAACTGGTACTCTGTTCAGTAAGTTTGGACAAGAGATTTAATTAAGTTCTTATCATTGTGTTGTATCTGCTGTTTATTTCTAGAAACCTAACAAAGCAATAAAGATACCAAATCTATGGGCTTTCAGCAAATTAGATATACGTATATACAATACCTAATATCTAGGAGCATGAAGATCATACCATCTATATTTCATGTATACATTTTTACTCCAAACATTAAGTCTTGTTGGAAACAATCAGGCTGCAATGAATTAATAAAAACTAAGACTCTGTGAAGCCAATCTCCTCCAGTCCCATTATAACTTCCTACATAATTCATTGAAAGTGTACCAACATACTAAATCTGCAACAAGCAACTGAGTATTCTGAACCACCCAATTAGATAATTTGTTACTCTTGTTTTTCTCATTAGATTGTCCACCATACCACCTGATGTCCATAATATCAATGTTTATCAGGTGTTAACTCATCAAATTTCCTAATATTTAATAATAAAGTATATCTAGCCATAAAATACCAACCAAAGTTTACTTTGCCTTGTGGGGGAAAAAAATCAGTGTGAATTCTTTTGGAAGTTCCTAGACTAACACCAAACCATGTTTGGTCAACAATCTGTAAGTACACGTAGAATGAATCAACACTTTTTTAACAGAAAAACTTTCTCCACTATAACCACACAGTACTACAGTTCTATAAATATCTGCATGGTTTTCTTTTTGCAGAGGAAATGCGCAGAGGCTGGGCTACATTTACAACTCATCAAGTAGCCTATAAAAGTTAAGCGTCTTCTAAAATTCTTTAAGAAGCTACATGAGCTATTTTTCAATTGTTGATATAAGAGGGGAAAAATTTTAGATTGTATGAAGATGGTGTTGAGTATAGGGGTCCGAATGGTGACCTCCAAAAAGATCCAAGTCCTTTTTCTTTTTGAAATCTGTGAATGTTACCTTATTTGGAAAAGAGTCCTTACAGATAATGTAATTAAATGAAGTATCTTGAGACGAGGAGTTAGTTCATGTGGGATGACCTGGTGGGCACTAAGTTCAAAACGTGTGTACTTAGAAGAAGCGAAGCAGAGGTCAATTTGACCCAGAGTAAAGGAGACAAACATTGTATGATGTGATCACAGAGGCAGATGTAACCACAAGCCCACAGAGAAGCTGGAAAACCTAAAGAAGGAATTCCTCTAGAGTCTCTGGAGGGAGTTGGGCCCTGTCAGTACATTGATTTTGGATTTCTGGCCTACAGAACTGTGAGAGAATATATCTCTGGTTGTTTTAAACCTCCAGTTCCTGGTAACTTGTTATGGCAGCCCTAATAAATTAAGAGAATTAGTAAATCTGATTGAATTCGATATACAGAGGCAGGGAAGGACATACTTATTCCCATTTTACATATGAGGAACAGGGTTGTTGAAAGATAAAATGACTTGCTTAAAGTTTCTCAGCTGGCAGCTAAGAATTACAGCCAAATCCAAGGCTTGTTGTGTACTTTGTCATCTTAACAAAAGTCACCTTGGAAAACAAGGAAAATGAGCTCTAGGGAGGTGATATTAAAGCTCGAGGAGAAGATAAAAAAGAGAATCCGTGTGGAGGGAGGTTTTTCCATTCCATGACACCTTTATCAGAGACACAGAAAATCTAAATGGTTGAGGCCACTGGCAGATGAAAATTTAGGATTTTAGAAGGATCAAAATGTGTTCAGCACAAAACCCTATAGATCTAAACCCCATCTTCTGAGAGTCCACCTAACAGCACAGCACGGTAGAGTGTAGTGCAATATAACCATGAATTATTAGAAAGTGATTATTTTTGGTGCCAGAAAGAAACATTAAGTATTACAGGGTCCAAATTTTATGCTCGATACAGTCACACTGCCCAAGATCTTCTGAGTTTGATTATTTTTTCCCCGTACTCAATTTATGTACTTGCTCTTACACAAAATGCTCCATGAAACTTATGCAGATCACTTAATGCTTAGATGAAAATTAGATTTATCTTACTCCAGGCACTGAGGAATGAGGGAGGAAGACTTATATGACCTTCATTTTACTTCAGAAATACCTGCATTAACTAACCCTCAAAAATGAAAACTATTCCAAGAATCAGTTTCTATTTTGTTTGAATGGAAATTTTAAAGCTTTTATAAATATCAACAGATTGGGGAAAAAAATATTTTTATCTATTTGGATTTATCCAGAAGTGAAAAAATTACTTTTGGAGGGGGGGGGTGGTGTGCAAGCTATTTAGGCAAGAAAAACAAACAAAACAAAGAAATACTAAGGCCCTTAGTGGAATTTCTTGTAAGGTTCCAGAAAACAGTCTCATAATGGTTATAAAACCAGACATCGGAAAGCTAGCATTGTCAAGAGAGATTTTCCCACCACATCTCTATTGATTGAGTAGATCTCTCTAAATATTTAAGAAACTGAGAGTTAGAGATTAATTGATTTTGCACCGGTGCTGATAAATTTGTGCTCATTAACATACTTGATATATATGGTAGTTGGACCAGAGAGTATGGCAGTTTTAGAATAGCAGTTTAAGTGACATATACATTGCATATAAGGTATTGAAATCCTTTAATATAGTGAATGGAGAGCTGAAGATACTGGAGAAAGGAATTACCAAAAGTAGTTTATCTAGTTAACCTCCTTTGATTTGAAAGAGGTCAAATATCCTCATCACTTTGTTAGATACCATCATCTCCCTAAATGTCTTGAATTTGCACATATGAAAATAAGACATAAAGTGAAAGCCACCAAAAATGGCGTAAATCCATGTTCCTTTGCCATCATCCACGTCTCTTGTCTTATTTCAGATCTACACTGGTGAATTCAGTGAATTCTGCCCTCACTCAGTGCCTATTGTCTCAAGATATCACTGTCAGACGCAAGTCTTCTTGGCACCCAGCGTGCCACAATATAGTCAGATATGTTGTTTTCTGTCTTACCAATGGAATAATCCTTGGATGCAGAGATAGTGTCTTCTTTGATTACTGCAACATTTTGTTCATCATGTGTGTCGTTACGGAAGTCTCCATGACAAGATGTTAACTGATCCTTGTTGAATGAGCAAACAGGTAAGTGACTAAGTTAAGTGAGAATGTGATTCCTGATCTCAAGGAACTTCTGAACCAGAAGGGAGAGAAAGCATATACCTAGCCAAAATATCGGTCAGCTGGTGGTCCATCCTCTAACTGTGATCCCTGTGGTCCACTGTACCATCTGTACCTTGACTTATACTTCTACCATTATAGATACAGATGTGCAGAAGCCTTAAGGAAGGAGGCGCCTGTGGGCTGGGATTGTAGACAGAGCTTGTTTGTAAAAGACAGAAATACAAAGAATGCATTCTATCTTTTCCCTCCTCCCTATTTCTGTTCAGTAGCATTCTGCCCTCAGCCTTTTCATCTAACCTCTGTTAAAAGGAAACCTATAGACTCAAAATGGTGTCACTGTGTTAAAATCCCACATCAGCAAACCAAGACTTATACCTAAGCGAACTGCAGTTTCATCTGCCCCCCAACCCCCACCCTGCCCTGTTCCCTACCCTGCCACCTTTTAACCAACCAACCTAGAGCTTTGTGGTCAGCACCAGGAGGAGGTAGTCCATTTTTAGAAACTTCTGTTCCATTAGTATACCTAGCAGTGCATTCTCTGCTTATAATTTCCTTTTTTCAGATCCTTCTCTGATTTTAAAAAACCTTTCTTTCCTGGAGTTCAATGGAGCTCCTTTCTATTTGCTAGATGGGATGATGCCTGATTCATGAATCATTGAATAAAGCCAATTAGATCTTCGTATTTCCTTAAATTTTTGTTATTTAACACCTCTTTATGAACTGTTTGAATCTGGTTCACTTATCTGATTTCAAATAGCAGGCAATATTTCTAAAAGTTTACCCTATGTCTCTTCTACTTACCTACTGGGCATACATACCTGGATGGTCAGTAGCACAAATTCAATCTTTCAGTAATGGAAATAATATTTAACCCATATCCCTCCCCACTTCCAAAAATCCCTTTCTTGGTTCTATTCCTTGCATCATCTTTATGGCTGTATGATTTTATACATCTCTCCTTCACATCCAATTACCTCACTTCTTTCTTTTCCAATTAGGAAAGTTCTGGCCATCCTTCAGTAACTAGCTATAAATTTACTACTTCATTTCTGAAAGAGGCAGTAGAAACAGCCTCCTAATTCAGAGGTGTAATGGAGATTAAATTATAAAGAAATTATAATTAAAATTATAAAGTAAATACAATGGTTTAATTGGTCCATTGAGTAAGTACATGATAGACATCAGTGAAGGTGAGTCACTTTGTAACAAGAGACTCAAAATGCCAGCAGACCCTTGTGAAGTCCAAAATATATCTAATCCTACAAAAAATAGAATGCAATAAGAGAAACGTGGTCCCTGGTCTTTTATTTAAAAATAAGGTGTCTATTATCTACTAGGCGCTGATATATCCGGTCCATCTTGACATTGCAGATTTTAAGCCATTTAATTACCAGCTTGTATCTGAGCAAAAATTCACACATACAGAAGCCAACTCTGAAATTCAGGCAATAATTTAGATACAGATATCTGACTGTATTAAATATGCCTGTTCTTGGATTTTACCTTAAATCAACTGAATAAGAACTTCCTGGGATAGGCCCTGGACATCTGCATTTCAAATAAATTTTGTTTGCATAAAAATCTTCTGGGATGCCTGAAAGCCATTCTACTCTATTCCATTTCTTCCCTTAGGTGTTTGCAGTGGTTAATGGCTTGGCCCAAGTCCTTAGATGCTCCACTGGAGAAGCTATTATGCTCTGGGTTCTGTAATCCAGCAGGGGTAGCAGCTGATAGCCGGTTTCCTGCATAATTCCTCCTTTTCTGGCTTAGTGGTAAAATAGCTACTAAAGAAGGAGGGAAAGATGCAGGAAAATGTGGCATCCTACCGTGAGCTGAAGTCCAGTGTTTGTCCTTGAATCACTTTAAAGTTTAATATGTTATATTAAAACAGCTTGGCTAAACATATATCTTTGGGCAGAAGTCTTAATACAGTGAAGGCAAGAGGATGGAAGGCAGTTATGTAGATAAAATTATCATTCAAGCAGTTGTCATATTATCATTCCTCCCAGGTTGCTGAGAATGGCACGTGCTTTTGAATCTTAAAATCCACGTTCTTTATAGTATTGGAAATAGTACTGTTTGGATCATACAAAAATGACTTTACATTAAAGGTCAAACTGATTTGCTTTTCCTCAAATTCACCCACATATTAACAGGTTAAAATACAGATGGAGAGAGCAGAAATAAAATGATCCAAGAAGAAGATACCTGTGTAGGTCACCCTTATGATTGAAATAGAAATCACATCAAACTCATTCAAACTCTTCTTATTGAAAATGTAATCTGATAAAATTCCCTATTGTTATACACTGTAGAGAAATCTGAATACATTTTGAAGTCATGCATGATTTCATTTTAATACTTTCTTTTAAAATAAAAGGGAATATTTTTTTGATGAGTCTTTTAAAATATTCTCAAGATGATATTTGATTTTCCAAGCTTGCCATCCCCCATTGACAGTGGGTACATAGTATTTTCTGGTAATGGACAGTGATATAAAGATCCCTACCACCAAATACTCCACCTTCTAGAACTCTAAGAGGTATATGTACTTCACAAGTAGAAGTTGAGGGGGATTTATTCCATTTTCAACATTCTGATTCCTGAATAACTTATCTTAGGTATAATTTCTTTAGGGTGTATTATTTCAGAATCCTTCTGAATATCAGATAATATTCAGGCTCTGGAATCATTCCTAACTCTGTTTGCATCCCAATTTCATTCCTTACCCGGTTGCGTTTTAAAATAATTTCCCCAAGGTCACAGCAAATACTCTTATTGTACCCAAAGTACTAATTAAGGAGCTGAGGGTCAGAAGGTCTTTGAGGAACAAATGTGTTTTTCCACCTACAGCGTATTTTCAGGGTATGTCATGTGTAAAGTGTTTATAAAACTTAAAATAATAGCAGTTTTTATTAATACATGTAAGGCTATCAGTTACCTTAACCTTGAAATGAAGCAAAGATCTGTAATCTTTTAAGAATATCTAGATTTCATACTTTTATACTCTACAGTGAATTTCTACTTGAAAGCCTCAAAATTGGAATATAAAGTAAAATATAAAGAACTGAGAAGATATGTGTTAAGGAGGAAGGCTCTTCCAAGGACAACTTCCACTTAATTAGTATTAAAAAACCAGTCATTGGGGCGCCTGAGTGGCTCAGTCAGATAAAGCCTCTGCCTTCCGCTCAGGTCATGATCCCAGGGTCCTAGGATTGAGCCCCTCATCTCGCTCTCTGCTCAGCAGGGAGCCTGCTTCCTCCTCTCTCTCTGCCTGCCTCTCTGCCTACTTGTGATCTCTGTCAAATAAATAAATAAAATCTTTAAAACAAACAAACAGTCATTGGTTTTGGCAATCCAGATTTTGGTTTAAGACTTTATCTCAATCACAGGCAGGCCCAAGTGAACTCACAGCTGCCTATATCACCTAAGAAAAAGCCAAGAACCACTAGGAAATTGCTACAGTTCTGAGCCAGGTTCAGAAAATCCACTGATGACGGTTCCTAAAGAGAAGACTGTCCAGTGAACGTTTACATGTTATATCACCAGTGTCTAATGCACACAGTAGGTAATGTTAAATTGCATTGCTTTCCTATTTTATCCTTAAGCCTTTTTAGCTCAAGATCATTAGTATCATCTGAAAGATTTATTTTTTCTTGTCTTGAGTACTCTTCCTTCCTTGTAGTATTTTCACATGTATGTGTCTCAACTGACTGGGAACACAAATATTCCAACAGTTAAGGTGAAAATTTGACAGTTCTCTAAGAAGGTTTATCTGTGTCATTTTAGGACGCATTTTATCCATCAGTAGAGAGCTTACTTCATTAAAATAGTCTGGTTTATGCCAATTCTTTCTCCAACTAAATCAAGATTGTTAGGAAGAATATACAACACCCCCCCACACTTCCAAATAGAATGCTATTTATATTACATATTTTTTTGATGGTGCTACCCTTGCTTTGCTATTTTTTGTTCTTATTATTGTACCAAAACAACAACTATGATAAGTATAACTCATTCATATATAAATTTTTCTCTTTCTTTCCTAGGAATGTCAACCCAACTGGATTATTGTCTTTGGAAGAAATTTGGAGCACATTCTACAGCATTGTTGGTGAGTTTTAATAGATATCTCATTGTCTGAGAGTCTGAGACATAGACTGAGACATCTCATTTTAAATATTTAAAAAGTACTGCTCAATGTAATTTGAAAGCTCTCAACTTCAGAATAGCCCAAGGAGAGAATAATAGTCTCATTGAGCTAAAGACACAAAGAGGAGTGTTTGGATTTGTAGGAGTAAGTACTAGAGAGGAGGAATGTGTGCAAAGAGAAAGATTGAGGAAAGTGTTAAAAAAGGAAAAAAATTCAAAAAATATATTATGAATACTCTTAACATAAGAAAGCTTTGTTAACATTAGCCATATTAATATAATAAGAAAAGTAGAATGCATATTAGTATCAAACAAAATAAATTTTAGGGGCACCTGGGTGGCTCAGTGGGTTAAAGCCTCTGCCTTCAGTTCAGGTCATGATCCCAGGGTCCTGGGATCGAGCCCCGCATCAGGCTCTCTGCTCTGCAGGGAGCCTGCTTCTACCTCTCTCTCTCTCTCTCTCTCTACCTGCCTCTCAGCCTACTTGTGATCTCTGTCAAATAAATAAATAAAATCTTTAAAAATAAATAAATTTTAGAACAATGAAAATTATCGGTGATAAGGAGGGTTATTTCATAATTATGAATAGGTCAATTCAGCAAGAAGGTTTAATATGTGATGATCAACTATAAATACATAAAACAAAAAGGGTCAGAATTAAAAGTAGCAATAGACCAATCACATAATACTTTGAGATTTCAACACTCCTTTCTCAGTAACTGATAGAACATTAGGAAGAAAACAGTAAGGTTACAGAATACCTGAACTTGATAATTTCAGTATATAACCCGTCATTTATAGAAGATTCCACTCAACAACAGAAGAAAGAATATATGTTCTTTTCAAATGTAGCTGAACTATTCAGAAAGATAGACTACATTTTGGATCATAAAAAGTTCTAGTGCAAAAAACTTGAAATAAACAAGTTATATTCCCTGACATGAAATAATTAAATTAGAGCACAATAACAAAAATGTACGTGGAACCTCACCAAAAAGCTGGAAATAAAGCTCTACGCTTCTAAGTAATCCATGAGTCAAAGAAGAAATTTCAAGGAACATAAGAAAATATATTTGGAACTGAATGAGAATGGAAACACAACCCATTAAAATCTGTGGGTTGGAACTAAAGAAATATCTAAGAAGAATTTAAAGTGTTAAATGCTTATATTAGACATAAAAGAAGTCTTAAAATCAGTGACCTAATGTGCATCTGAAGAAACAAGAAAAAGAAGAGCAAATTAAGTCCAAATATATAAATGAAAGAATTAAAGGTATGAGTATCAATGAAAGAGTGAATAAAAAGTATAAATATAATAAAAAATAATTATTTACTTGTAAAGATCAATAAAACTTATAGGGGTGATGGGTGGTGGTTCAGTCATTTAAGCATCCAACTATTTTGGCTCAGGTCATGATCTCAGGGTCCTGGGATCAAGCCCGACATAGGGCTCCCTGCTCAGTGGCATCAGCTTGTCCTTTCCCCTCTGCCCCTTCCCCTGCTCCTGTGTATGCTTGCTCCCTCTCTTTCTCTCTCTCTCTCTCAGATAAGTAAGTAAATAAATAAGTAAATAAAATCTTTAAAAAAACCATAAAACTTTGACTAGACTTATCAAGAAATAAAAACACAAATTACAAATTTGAGGTATGAAGTAAGGGAGTGATATAAACAATTTCATAACAATAGATTCCGTGAATGAAATGAATTCTATAAGTTTCTTGATATTCAGAAAATGCCAAAATCACCTCAAGATGGAACAGGAATTTTGAATAGCCTTATCTCAATTAAAGAAACTATACTAATAATTACAAAGCTTGCCATAAAGAAAACCACAATCCCAAATGGCTTCACTAGTAAGCTCCACCACACAGTCTGGGAAAATCTTATACCAATTCTACACAAAACTTTCCATAAAATGGAAAAAGAGAAAACATTTCCTGTTCATTTTATGAGGCCACCATTACCCTGATACCTAAACCAGGCAAAATTACTGCAAACACACGCCAGACACATCACATATCAATATCCCCAGTTGTATGAAGTTAAATGTCTCACAACCAGCTTTTCTGAGGTAAGCAAAAAGATACTGATTTCTAGCATTTGACAATTTTTGTGATATAGATATTTCAACTATGGTTGGTTTCAAGGTAACAACCCATTATCAACCAGCTCCCCAAATTCCTGAAATCTTAAATATCTGGTCTCAGGGGCTACCTACAAAGAGGAGCGGCAGAGCACCAGATATCTTTTGTTTACCTACATGGGAAAATTCTTAAGAAAATTTTAGCAATTTGAATTCAGCAATATGTACAAATGATAATGACATTGCCCGGTGGTACTACTCCCAAGAATCCAGTTCTGTTTTTCTTTTAACTCTGAAAATTACTCACTAGGTTGATAAAGGAGAAAAAAACCACATGATCATCTCAATAGGTGAATTTGACAAAATCCAATACTCGTTCATTATAAAAAATTATCAGTAAGCTGTGAGTAGGAGATTTTCCTCAACCTAATGCAGGTCATCCATAAAAACTTGTAGTTAACATCATACATAATGTTGAAAAATACGTGTAGTTTTTCCCAACCATTCGCAGCAACAAGCAATGTTGTTTCAACATGATGCTACAGAAAAATTAAGGGAAAAAAATATTAGTATCAAACAAAATGTCAAAGACATACAGATCCTAAGATTATAATAAAAATTGTTTTGTTCACTAACAACATAACACTG
Source organism: Mellivora capensis (assembly GCA_004024625.1). Lineage (NCBI taxonomy): Eukaryota > Metazoa > Chordata > Mammalia > Carnivora > Mustelidae > Mellivora > Mellivora capensis. The sequence continues at coordinate 22,310 of PISX010008812.1, read as the reverse complement.
AACATAAAAGAAAATGCAGGATAGTCTCAGGGTCCCACAAAGTGCCTTCATTGGTGTCACATTGTGTGCAAGGGATTGCCTGTAAAGAGAGATGAGGGTACTTTGTAGGGCGATGAAAATATGTCAGCAACATGGGTGTATGCATTTGTCAAAGTTTTTGGCCTCTGCCCTTAAAAAGAGTGTTTATTGTAAGTCAGTTATATCTCAATAAAGACTACAAAATTTTTCCAATTCATTTAAGACATCGGCCTCCCCCACACTTCCTTTTGCTTTAGGAGTGGAAGATAGCCTTCCCAAAGTGGAGTATTTAGTTGTCATCCCTCTCTACCCCTCCAGTTCCTTTTCCAGTCAGGCATCTGTTACACCTGATTCTGACTGCTCCATGCTGCCCAGGGACACATGCGCCAAGGAAAAGGGTATAAACTTGCATGGCTGACAGCTATGACCTGCCACTGGTGCCCTGTGAGAGGGAGATAGAAAGTGTGGTACTTTTGCTTATTGGGCTTTTTCATGTGTTCTTCAGAGACTCTCCCACTGGCCACCCCTCTGACTTTAACTCATTTGATGTAAACAGTGCTTTTTCCTGAAGTTTCCCAAAGTGAGTTCTTAGGCTTATTCTATGTGGGCCCTTCTGTCCTTCTAGGAGTGGGAGTTCTTTTAAGATGATCTCACATTCAGTTGCCACTTGATACAAATTAGAAAATGGCACCACACATCAGTGGATGAATTGCAACAACTTCCGATCTTGGAATATTAAAACGTGATTGGCGCTGGAAAGGTAGTTGGATGGCATTTTAGCCTTCATATCAGCACATCTGTCTATTTTTCTGAGGTGATAGAACTGTTCTAAAATTAGATGGTGGTGGTCATGGTGTAACTCTGTAGATTTACTAAAAAATCATGGAATTGAATCAGAAAATGGGTGGACTGATTATATGGAATATATATTATATTTCAAAAAGCTACTTAAAATTTTGAAAATGAAAAAGGATACTCTCACTTTTGTACTACCATTCCCATAGGAGAGCCATATCTATTATCCCTTGGAAGATTCGAAGAAGAGTTGCAAAGTCAGTCATGGTCCTAAGACTTATCCTATAGAATGTTCCTTTCAGCAACACTGTACATGGATTGACACCTGATAATATTTGGCTCCTAAATTTAGGAGAATCCCATTGGAAACCTGGATGATTCTACCAGTAGGTGCAATGCCTTGCAAAACTGTCAAAATCTTCAGGGAATCTCTGGGAAAGTAATGTCCCCAAGTAAAGAAGGATGAGCTCCTAAAATATTCCACATTTTTAAAAAAAATGATATTTGCAAAATTCAATAAGTAGGTTCTACTGTTTAACTTGCTCTTCTACAACAGAAAGGAGCTTATTCAGTCTGTTTGTTTTTTAACTTGTGAAAAGGGAAGTCTAAGCCAATCTGCTGAAAAGAGTTACAGCATTTTTCCCTTTACTAGAAGCCATTTAAGACCAAAAACAATTTCTGTGGACATTTAACAGCTCATTAATTTTTAGTGATCAGAAGCAATGAGAGTTTATTTATTAGGAAAAAATGGTAACTTTATTTTATTTTTTAATTCGAGTTGGAAAATATTAAAAATCCAAGGTTAAATGAAACTGTTTGCAAAAGACTCCCAAGAGCTGTCATATGCGGATTTTCTGCTAATTGCTCTGCATTCTTACTTTTAAACAGGCATTTGCCAAGATCTCAATACCCACCCCAGCATGTGGAAGGGATACTTAAATTCTTATGTTGCTTTTGTTACCATGTTCTTACAGCTGAATCTTTTTCAGGTCTTCAAAATTTCCTCTTACAATATCTCCAATTAAATCTTCCAGTTCATTACAATCACAGTGTTTTTCCTTGATTACTCTTCTCCTTTCCCACAACCCTTATTTAAAGACAAAGGCATTGAAGGAAAAACACAACAGATGTGTTTTTGATGTATACTTGTTTCAACGTAAATTCTTGTTCTTGTCCAATAAGCCAAGAGAACATCTCTAATGATCTTACTTAACTTTTGGAACAATGACTGCCCATCCATGTATGGGCTGAAATGGGTGGTTTGCCAGTGATAATTCAAAGTGGAAAGTAAGTTGGGTGCCTGGGTGGCTCAGCTGGTTAAGTGTCTGCCTTGGGCTCAGGTCATGATTCCAGAGTCCTGGAATCAAGCCCCACATCGGGCTCCCTGCTCAGCAGGAAACCTCCTTCTCCCTCTCCCAATCCCCCTACTTGCTGTCTCTTGCTGTCTCTTTCTCTGTCAAAGAAATAAAATCTTAAAAAAAAAAGTTAACATTTCCCACTAATAACTAGTTCGACATTAAGTTATTCCATCTACATACAGTATACAAAAAGTTAGTACATTAAAAAAGAGCCTATACAGAATATATTAAAATGTTTATGGACAAATGCTATCATATCTGGGACTTGCTTCAAAGAAATAGAAGTGGGGAAAGTGGTAAGAAAATAAGTGAAATAAGCCTGGGCATGAGGTGACAGTTGTTAAAATTTAAAACAGGTGTGTATGGAGTTTAATAAGAGGGTTTGTCTACTTTTATGTACTTTGGTAGTTTCCATAGTGAAACATTGAAAAATAACCTAGGTATTTTCTAATTACATCTTTGCTTTTCACTAGTTTTGTGGACTTAGGGGAGATGTTCTATGTCCTGGAAATTCACTTCTCTTACTTGAATGATGGAATACTCACACAACATAGGACTAATAGAATTACCAGAGATAGTACTATATATGCAAAAAATAGAGCATAGCACAAAACCTGAAGTCAGTAAATGGTACCCATGATTTAATTCATGGACCTTTCAAAGTTCCATTTATAATTTCAAATGAGAAGCAGTTGACATAATGTGTGTTCATCCCCAAAGACAGTGTCACACTGGTAATCACTGACCTATAATTTGGATTTCCATCTCTGGCATGCTTCAACCAGTCACAATCAAAGACTGACCAGAATTGTTAAAGACATAAGGGCCCTCGGAAGATAAACTAATTGAATTCTTTAAAAGTATTAAAGGATGGAGGATTCCCCTTCATTCTAGGGGATCATTAAGGATTTTTTCAGAGGTGATGACCCGAATATTATTCATCCCAACATGCATTGCATCCATTCATATCTTAGTCGGTTCATGGTCAAAAATTTCCAGCTGTCCTCCCATGACAGAAAAGTCTTGAGATCGATTTGATCTTCCTGCTGCACAGCTGCAACTTCTCTACAAAAGGCATTAAATCAGCCACCCTCATCAGCTATGAGGAAGGGTAGGGCCTGCAAATGGTGACAGAAAAGCCAACGAAACACAAAGCAAAGTGATCTTTGAGGATACCTTCCCTCCGGAATGAGATCACCACCACAATGTTGGTGTTCAACAGAGATGGTTCGTGTCATCGTGGAATTGTGTCTACTCTGTTGTGTTTCCCTCCTACTTTCCCACAAATACATTGGATTTTGTAGATTTGGCATGAATGGTAATGCCGTGAGAGGAAGCAGTAACACCTGCTTCAAAACTTGAGATCAATTGTTTGTCCTTGCCTTTCTGGGGTTAGAAGACCAAGTGGAATCATGGAACTCAAATCAATAATGGATTATTGCAATGCAATGATACAGTGTGTGTAAACCACAATGTTGCTAAATCTTAGGTCATCCACTCTCACTCATCCATTTGCCAGTATCTGTTGTGAACAACTCTGTGAAAGTCTTTTCCATGGACTGGACATTACAGATAGAGAAAAAGATTCAGATGCCTTCATGGAGTTTCTAATCTAGCAACAGACGCAGTGAAACAGCAACCATAGTGACATGCAGAAATCACACAGATTTCTTACATTATAATTGTGCCACGTGCTGGGTAATAAGGGAACCAAGTTACATTGAGAAGCTCTCACAAGAGGTCTTAGAACCTATCTGAAGCTTAATGCGCCACTCCAACCGGGCCAGTTATCCGACTGCTTTGTACTTAGATTCATTTCCTGTCAGTTGCTTTGCTCTGTGCTGAGAGAGGTGCTGACCCAACAGCTCCTGTGTCATCCAGAATGGGCTGGGTTCAGCTAATGGGAGTCACTGGCTGGAGATTAGAAAGTTGGAGAAAAGGACTCTAAGTTATTCATCCCCTTTCTTTTCTACCTCAAGGTGGACATTTGTAGCAGCAACTGACCCTCCTCAGTGGCTTCAGTCTCCACTCCCTTCCCTTGGCTTCTTTTGTGATTCTAACTTTTCTAGTAAACTCTAGACCCTGAGTTCCGGTAATTTTGAATCTTCCCTTTGTCTCTCTTTGTGGAGGTTGTAGTAACTTCCTTCTGTTGCCAATCTTCAGGTTGTCTCCTGTTTGGCCTCTCAGCATCTAAACTCATCTCTGTCATCATTGCCTTGTGTTAAATTTCCCATTTTAAATACTCAGAATGATTTCTGTTATTTTGGTAGATAGTTAATTCACAGTTTTGAATTGGGAACAGAGAGAATTTGAAAGCAAAGGATTTGTTTTCTCTGGGGTCCAGAAAGGGTCCTATCTGGAAAACAACAACAACAACAAAAACCAACACCAACAAACTACAACTTTTATCCAACTTAGTTTGGAGAACAAAACTGAATGCAAGCACTTGGCCAGTGAGTTATCACATAAGGTAAAAATTGCTATGGAGAAAAATAAAGCAGTTTTGGGGAACTGAGGAGGAGAGTGGAGAAAAGTGTGCTCAGTGAAGACAATACTGGAGTAGATTGGAGGTAGATGATGAGGGAGTCAATCATTGGGATATCTGGGCTGGGGGAGGGGTGAGGAGTGTGTCAAGAGAGGGGATAGTAAATTCAGTGACCGTCAGACAGGCATGCCTGTGATAAGTTCAGTGAGTACAGCAGGAGGGAAGTCAGATTGGGGTTAGCTGGAGTGAAGAGAATCACACAGTAAAAGGAGATGAAGTCAAAGAGATAATGAAGAGACCTTATGTTTAACGTTCCATAGTTTCTATAACACTTCTTAGAACTTTGAGATTTCATTGTCCTTTTATGTAAAATGGGGATAATGTAACTAACTGCACATTCTAATAATGAGGATAACATGACAGGGCATACAAAGGGCTTAACAGAGACAGATGCATAATAAAGATAGTGATCATTGTTGTTGTTACTACTACAATTACTTATCTTTCCTGTGTTTTCTCTTCTCTCAGTGGAGATGATGAGTCTACCTTGCTCCACACATACTTCCCTTGAAAGATGAGTGTTGGCTTTTAGAATCAGTGGCTTTAAACCAAAGCATAACATGCTCTATCACGTGAGAAAGCATCTAGGTTAATTAATTTCTACTGTGTTCTTTGGAGTCTAATGGTAAATCCCTTTGAAGGCAGCAGTTATGCCTTAAATGACTTTATATCTGAAGATTCTAGCACTGAGGCTATAGTAAAGCTTCAGTGTTTATAGAATGGAAGATGAATTTTCTAGTCCCCCCAGATTATCTAATTTGGGGAAGTTGAATGTGAAGATGCCAGCCTTTACTTGTCACTGAAGCAAAATGTCTTACTCCGTTGGGACATTTCTTTATTCAGGAATCTGATTTCTCAAAGCCAAAGTAAAGACACATCTATGAACACCGCGATAATCTAAATGTTTAGATAATTATTTAAATAATTATCACTATTCAAGCAGGAATGGATCCATTCTTCCCATTCCATTCTATGACAGCAGGGTTTTTTTTTTTTTGGTCCAAATTACTCATTGTACAAATATATTAGTCACCTACTCTGTACAGTGCACCGTTCCCAGTACTGATTGCCTCATCTATCCATTTGATTTTGCCTGTGAAAATAAAACCAAAGAGATACTGAAAATCCACTTTCTCATTCCAAAGTTCTTATTTAAAAAAAAAAAAAAAATCAGCAGTTGGTTTGTGTTCAAGTGTTACTTTGTAAATGCCCCTCATCTGATTCCTTTAATTCTGGTGCACTCTCTTTATTATGTTCAGATGACTAGATACTCCTGCTGTGTAACCTTCCACCTACCTACCTCGAGTCTGTCTCTGTCTTCTGCAGACTTTTAAGCTCTCTGCAGAAAGATCAAATCATTAATGGTATTAAAGATGTCGCAGTAAAATTGTTATCCACGCTGGAAATGTTACTTGAGTAAAGAAAAGGAGAAAATTTTAATTGGAAGTCTTGCAGCTGGAAACCTCAACAGGGCTGGGGTTTTGTGTTTCTTTATATTTATTAGAGTTAATGCATTTTAGGTTAGGCAGAATGTGCTTGGAAATTACAAGGACATTTCTGCATATACGTAGGTGTCCTTTTGAGGCTTGAAAGCAGAATCTATGTTTAACCAAATAGCTTTTCAAAGAAGAGGGAATAAAATGTTTGTGACCAGGCAGTGTTGAAGAGCACGGTGACCGTGGGTTTTAGGTAGGATCCTATAGAACAGCTCCTCTGCTTCCTAACTATACAGTTGGATTCAAAGTACGTTGTTTTGTTTCCCCTCAGTACCATAAGCTTTAAAATGGTATTGATACTTTCCTAAATATTGGGATAGATTAAATGAACCATTTAATGGTATGGCTTAGATGGATTCATTTTAGTCTGACTTATTTTCTCTCTTCCTTCCATGCCACAACAAAAAAAGTGATGAAGTATGATTTTTAGTATAATTTGGCAATTCTGTCTTCACCCCATTTCAAAGCCAAAAAAATTCAGTCACAAATTTTATAGAGTTCATAAAAGTCATTTCCTTATTTAATGTGCACTATCCCTACACAGATTTTATCCAACCATCTTCACTGTGAATGAAGATGTATCATCATCTACCCATTTTACAGATCAAGATGCTGAGGCTCAGATAGTCTAAGTAACTTTCTAGAAGTCCTTCTATTCTTTGGAAGTAGCACTGAGCATCTGGGATTCCTCTAGTTTTAGCATTGTTCTTGTGAATTTAGTATTGTTCTTGTGTATTATGAAGGCCTCGATTACATGAAGAGACTGTCAACCCTGCTACAAGATGTTGTATACTTAGATTCCGTTAGTTCTCACAACCTTCCCACCAGGAGTTACTATCCTAATCTTACACTGTAAGAAACACTTACTAACACCCTATGTCTGTTATGTATTCTGGAATCAGACCACTTGGGTTTGACCATGGCTTTGTGTTTATTAACCAACTGCCTTAGGTACGTTGCTTAACCTTTCTCATCTGCTTAAGTTTTCTCATCTGTAAAATGGAGGTAATAATAGTACTAGCATAAGTGAATTCTAATGACTTATACTGAGTATGTGTAATCACTATGCCAGGAACAACAGTGGGTCCTTCCTAACCTTCACCTCACTTAGCTTTATCATATTTGTTTTTACCATGCAACATTTCGAGCAGTTCCCATACGTTACAGTGAAGAACATCATCAGTCCCTTTTGGCAAATGAGGCTACTGACAGCTCCTCAAATGAGCACAGAGGGCTTTATATCCATGGCTCTCTATTCCCAGAACTGGTTTTCCAAACACTTTGAAACCCCTTTCCCAAAGGAACTTCCCAACTATGCTGGACCAGGAAAGGAAAAAGCAAGGTGGAGACACACCTATTTGGGCTTACTTACTTCTTTTATATGTCACGTGCCAGCATTGCCTCCATCATGCCAACCTCTGTGCCAGAGCAACTAACTGACGTCTTGTTCATTCAGGTCAGATGCAAGCCAAGTATGTAATTAGTGCATATGTGCCCTTGGAAACTCTTGTGAAAGACCCCAGCTTTCATTAGCTATGAATCGAAGGACTGAGGCACGCAGAGAAGCAGCAAATCTCTCTCTGCCCCTAACCTACAGGGCTCAGACTTGCCTGCAAAGAAGTTTGTTTTTAAAGGAGTTTCAAAAGGAAGAGTTTTGCTCCTTTTTTTGAGTGCTTCTTTTCTTATGCTGTTGCTGGGTCATTGAGCAGTTGGAGGAAATGCAGTGCACTTAATTGTCTGGGATAACCCCAACACAGCACTCCTGAGGTCTGAAAGTAACAGTTAGCATCCCCTTGTGGTTTAGGATTCTGCAGAATGATACCACTGAGATGGCAATGGGGATATTGCGATTTGAACAGTGTGGATTCCCTTCTCCTCTGTCCCCAGCTAGGGAATACTTCGTACTGAGGGATCTCAGGGTGATTGACAGAGAAAATGCAACCCATTTAAAAAGAGCATTTTCCTTCTTTCTGCCTTTTTTGATGGGCCACCCTTAGCATCGATTCCAATGGTTCTTATCATTTTGAAAGTGAAGTTTTCAAAGATCTAAGACATCCCAAACCTGCTCTATGCTTACTTTTTCAGCCAAAGCCCCACAATTGTTTTTCCGGGTTTAATGGGTAGAAGCATTACCTTCTGTGAGCTTATGTTTACTTTTAATTCCAAGTATTGCTTACCTCTTCACTCCCAAGCCCCATACTTCTGATGTCCTCAGTATGTTATAGCCTAGAGTATAGCATCCAGGGGGTGAAAAACAGAAGCAGGGATAGGACAGATGGAGCGTTATTGACAGATGGGCTGGTAGAGTGCCCCAAAATGTGGAGGTACGGTCCTCCTCTTCAATTTACAGTTTAAGAAACTGGCATTGTCTCTGTTACCCCAAACATGATTTCTCAATGAAATATTAAGGGCTTTAGAATCAAAGTAAATCACGGTTGAGTCCTAGGTCTTCTGTGAACTTGGAAAAGTCCCTTCACACCTTTCAAGTTTCTCTAAATATAAGGTAGAACAAATAAGAACTATTTTTAGGACGTCTTAAGGTTTAAAGGAGATAAGATGTATAAAGAACCTGGCTGATAAGAGGCACACAACTAAGTTACCCATACTCTTTCAAGTCACATTTCATCCCTTGAACTACCCACCATGCCCAGCACAGTGAGGTGGGATTCTACTCCCTCCAAGGAATTACCATGTATTTGCTTTGAGACTTAGGGCAATCACTTAACATCACCCTCACTGAGCCTGAGATCCTACTGCTTTAAAATGAAGTTAATAATATCTCCTCATGGAATTTTTTAAAAGATTTTATTTATTGAGAGAGAGAGAGAGGGGGACCATAAGTGGGGGGGTGGGGCAGAAGGACACAGACAGATAATCTCAAGCAGACTCTGCACTGAGCACAGAGCCCGTCCTGTCATCTGGTTTAATCTCAGGACACTGAGATCATGACCTGAGCCAAAATCAAGAGTTGGATGCTTAACCTACTGAGCCACCCAGGCGCCCCTCCTCAAGGATCTTTGTAGGGAAAGTGAAGCCATTGCTTTGTAAACCAAGAAGCAATACTTATACTAATGTTTATTGTTATTGGAGATTTTTTTTCTTTCTTTGTTGATAATAATAGCCAGGAATTTGATACAGAGAAAATATTTACTGAGTCCATCTGAAGATTTTCATAATCCAATCACAAAATTCTATGATGATATTTTTGCTAATATGCTATTTTTCCAGATAAAGATGGAGTTTTAGAGAGTTTAACTAACTTGCTCAAGGTCATACCGCTAATACATGTTATATTGAGATCCAATCATCTAACCAGGCTCTGAAAGCCACTAACAGAGATGGCCTTCTGAATCAGTGACTAGGAATTTTAACTTTATGTTAGTTACCCAGTTAAAGTATGGATACTTAGCACTATTCCACTGAAGTTGACATTTTTCAGGATTTATAAGGAGCAAGGAAGTATGTTGGACATACACTGAATAATGGGCCATGGGGGATTTACATTGGCATTTTAGCAGCACAATATCTATATTTTAAAGATGATCAAGTTGCCTGGGTCAAGAGGGTCTCTGAAGTAGAGATCTAACTCTTGGGACCACTGTTGAGAAGGAAATATAAAGATAGATTCCAAAGGTTAATCATGCTTCTCCCTCTTGTCCAGAATCTTAGATTCTTTATTGATCTTTGTTGCAATTCTGTCATTATTGGCTTTCTGAAACCTTGGAGCTATTTGGCACAGTAGTGGCAAGGTATTAACCTCCTTGCTAAGTCAGTTTTTCCTCGCACATAGATGATCCTAAAATGGTCTCTCTCATCTATATAAGCTCTCCTGTTTCACGAGAGCAAAACGAAGTTGGGCAGAAAACCATTCTCATCAATATGCATGATATGATCTGCAGAGTTTGGTCAGTGTTTGCAGGAATGGGAATTGTAAAATATTTATGCTCCTTCGATAAGCACACATACCTTTACAGTTGCTATTGATTAAACATTTGCAATTAATCTCTCAGCTTTTGGTCGTTCTATTGGGTTTATTTTTTTCTGTGCCAAGTAACATGTTTATTAACGGGACCATATGTTTATACTAAGAACACTGTTAGGTAAAGAAGATGAAGAGATAGAATTCATAGATCTATATCACTCATATTTGGATTCCCTGGGATTTTTTATTTTCCTAGTAAGTCTACTTTATTATGAGTAAGCACTCCTTCAAGGCTGATTGTAGTATACAAAATCATCATAAAGATTACCTCCTTTTTTTTTCTTATTTTACCACCTCCACCCTGTAATTCCTCAAAATGTCTCTGGGTCCCCTTTTAGCCTCAGTTTTAGTTACTAATACCTGTATGCCCATTCACTGGATAGTCTAGTAGTATCAGTGAGATTATAGTTCTCCTTTTATATATGGTTGTCTAGCCAAGCTATTTCCTCTGTCTTGGATGAGTCCTACTTTCACTCACCTGGGTAAGTCATACACCTTTGCTAAGTACACTTTCTTTGGAGAATCAGCCCAGAGTTACCTCTTTCAGAATCGAGCATCAGGACTTCTTTTCTGTGTTCAAATTCTCTGTGCCTATTCATCTCATTTCCTTGATTATCAGTTTTCTACTCTTAGGGACTCTAATAAGGCAAAGGGCCTCATTTGCTTTTTGTATACATGTGCCACAGGTATACCTATGCTATTCACATTATGGGGCACTATGGTTGGCACATATATACATCATACTACTATGCAGTCTTTTCTTTCCCAGCTTTGCTTTCTCTGTCTGGTAATCCCTCATAGACATATCTTGGGTGTCTCCTTTTTCTAGAAATCTTCACTAACCCCTTTTCTTACCTGATCTATTAGGATCCTTTTGTCTGTAATCTTGTGCCCTCTGAAAACCCCAGGCTTAAGACAAGGAAACAAATAATTATAGGATACAGTAAAAACTCCTATAGTATTGTTGAAGATATGGATCATGACAGTGATCTCTGTATTTGCCATATTTGCCACAGGACCTGATTCCTGATAAGTTATAGGAAATCAGTCAACATTTGTTAAATGTGCATGAATGGGTGAATAAAAGGAAAATATGTGAAAGATTTCTTCTGTGGTACTTGGTCATAACACTCTTTGAAAACATACTGGATAAGAGTAAAAACGCACAGCTTATATGCATTTAACCATTCGATGAACATTCCATTACCACCTTGACCACCTTCTTGACTACCTTGCTAGACATTGACAGTCACTGAATGTTTTTGCCGTGCAGATGATGATTCAGTAATGTTCAAGAGAAGCACATTGTTATCCACTTGGAAATTATTAATATGTAATAAAATCAGTGATTTTCTATCATAGGTATAAAAATGTAGTCTAGAGGTTAGGTGACCATATAACTTATCATCCAAATACTTTGGAAACATAAGAGGCCATTATTAACAGCTATAATGCTAGAACAATAGGCATAAGCCTGTTATCAACCAGGCACGCAACAGCGAAAGTTCACCCTATCTGGAGGGAAAAGACAATGTTTTTATGACTGTCACTCTGCTGATGTGAATTTCAGTGTCCAAAGGCAAATGTGACGGTCAACCCTATGAAGATCCTCCCCATCGGAGATTTTTTAATCTAAGTGTCTGAAGTTGCCTATAAACCTGACCACTAGCTATTTTCTTAGTCACTCACTCATGCTATGCATTATTACTGGAGTTTGATGGATTCTTTCCTGCAACCTATCTGTATAAAAAATATATATACTGTGTTACTGCTCTTCTGTATTTCCCCTTGCAGAGAGTGTAGAAAGAGTATGCATATACCTTTTTGGCTGTGTTGGAATTCCCCCAGGTGGTTGTGTGTGCACGCACGTGTGTGTGTGTGTGTGTGTGTATGTACATGTGTTGGATTATGTCCCAATGTTGCTAGCTAAGAAGAGAAACAATTGTTCATTTTTGACTGAAGGAGACTAGGTCTTGCTTTCCCTGAGATTTTGGCCATAGTCACAACACTAAACACTTAAAAAGTTTTTAGAAGCCACCACCCCTACCAAAGAAGAAGGAGGAGGAGGAGAGGGAGGAGGAAAAACAACAGTGCACTTGTACTGCTCTGTAGAATGATTTTATCTATTTCTCTCCGGAGAAAGTTGGTGCTGAGTAATGAGTAGATTGGTTACAGATTTTTTTTTAATATTTCTGCAATAATTCTTCTCTCCATAATCATACCTCTGGATAATCTCCTCCCACACTGACTCTGGATTTAATCATGTGTCTTATTTGGCCAATGGGCAACAGAAAATATGGCTCAGTATTTGGTGTGTATTCTTTTTTCCTACACTTTAATATCCTGTAACCAACACCTTGTGAACAAGTGTGGACTGGCCTTATGGAGGATGAGATACATGTTGTTATTTGTTTTTTGTTTTGTTTTTTAAGATTTTATTTATTTATTTGACAGACAGAGATTACAAGTAGGCAAGAGAGGCAGGCAGGGAGAGAGAGGAGGAAGCAGGCTCTCCGCGGAGCAGAGAGCCCGATGTGGGGCTCGATCCCAGGACCCTGGGATCATGACCCGAGCCGAAAGCAGAGGCTTTAACCCACTGAGCCACCCAGGCGCCCCAGATACATGTTGTTAAAATCATCCCTCTTGCTCACCTAACATTAAGCCAAGTAACCTTTGTGTTAGGAAGCCGTGTTAGACCATGAGCCCCAGCTAAAATAGCTTTATAAGAAGAGTCATCCAGGTGATATATGGAATCATAAGAAATTGTAAAAGTTTATTGTTTAAACTACTAAGTTTTGAATCAGTTTGCTACATAGACAAGCCAAATAATGAAGAAATGGCTACTTTAAAAAGGGGTTATTGTAACAACAACAACAAAAATATATATATAAGCAAAAGCTCTGGGACAAGGTTGGGGCAGATATAGGAAAGAGGTCAGGAAATGTCTAGCAAATGCAGGAAAATCAGCAAGGAAACTATCAACTTCTTAGTAGTGGCTATTGATTAAACTTATGGGAAACCTACAAAGTATTACAAGACAATTTTACAACATCTTCAGCATGGACTAAAATGGACTAAAACAGTTGTAGTTCAAAAAGAAGCTTCAGATACCTAGCAGATAAGAAGGACATTCAGCTGAAAACATGAAATGGTTCTTGTAGAAAACAAATGATTTCTCAAGGATGGTCTAAGAATCTAGAGGGCAGAGTTGAGAGCAGTAGTCAACAGAGAACCGGGAGCCGTGCCCAGAAACAGAGCCTGGCTCATTCCCTACCCTTGGAGCAAGAGGCTCTGTCAACAGGTAACCGGGTAGATTGTAGAGTAGCTATGGACCAGTGCCTTCTATCTATCTAACATTCCTCTCCTATTTTAATGTGAATCTCTAGTCCAGTTATCTTTCTTGAGATTCACTATATATGTGAGGTATATGAGGTGCAGATAATGTGCTTTTTTGGTTCATAGTCTCCTGATTGGGAGAAGCTGAAACTGAGAATGTTGCCTGCTTTCAGATCTGTTACAGATCATGACAAACTGATGGTATAATTGTAAGAGGTTTCTGGGAGTCTTGGGTTAGGGGTGAGCATGTATCAAATGGGAGAAGAATATGAAGGATTTGTGGACAGAAGGTAGACACTGTAGACCACAGAAAATGGCCCCAGAATATTTATTGCTTTTTCTGGCATGGAGTAGACTCTCCCTTCACAACCCCAGATGTGGCTTGGCTTTGTGACTGTCAAAGCATTTAGTGAAAGTAGCATTGTACAAGTTACACCCCAAGAATCAAGAGAACCTGAATCTGCTCTAAATCGAGGGAACTGTATACCACTTGAATCCAAATTAACCTTCTAGAGGAGGAGAAACTATGTGGAATGAGTTCCCAATTGTCTGAGCCAAAGTCCCAGACAGGTATGAACCACGGTGACACAAGCTAAGCTTAGCCCGGACCAGATGAATTATGAAGATAAGCACAGCAGAAAACTTGCTGGTGCACAAAATCTGGGACCAGATTAAAGGGTTATTGTTTTATGCCATCACTGGATACCATTATTAAGAGGGATTTAGTCTGGCAACACTCAACTATATGATTGACCCAGAGTTCTGGAGCAGACTGCCTTCTCCTAAATCTTGGATTCACTACTTGCTGTTTAATTGACCTTGGCTACAGTACTTAACTGGCCCCTGCTTCTGCTTCTTCATTGGCAAAATGGAGATACCCCCCACCCCCCAAAAGCAAAGGTAGACACTCAGATCCCGTTGTTATTATGAGTTACGTGTAAGATAACTTTATTGAGTGTCAAAGTTGAGCACTGAAATCCCAGGGGCAGCCTAGAGATTCTCTGCCATAAAGAAGGGGAAAAGGTAAATGATATATGATTCAAGGAAGTGCAATTAAACCAACTCCATTTTATAAAAGTTTCTGGGACTTTTCTCATTGTGCGTTCAAGCTGAATAATAACAGTAGCTATTATATATGGGGCATCCTCTACATGTCAGGCACTTTACACACATTATCTCTAATTCTTACAATTATACTACTAAGCAGTCGATAAATGATAGCTATTATTATGCATCACACTCTGTGTAAATGCTTTAAATCATTATCATATTTAATCCTTAAAATCACTTCTGTGATAGGCGTTATTAACCCAACCTCACAAATAAAGCAACAGAAGCACGCAAACCTTAAATAATGCACCCAAACATACAGAGCTAGTAAGTGGCAGAGCAAGGATTCCTATTTGGATCTGTCATCATCTAAAACCTATGTTCTTTTTGCTAGTGCCACTCTACCTCTTGGCAGATGAGAATCCTAGATAGAGTTCTTTGTCAGCTTCACATAAACACTGACAATGGATTATTGTCTGCTTTGTTCTCAGAAGTGCCTATCTGAAAGCAAAGGGGAAGGTTGAGGAAGCTGTCCACACTCCACAGTGAGTATTAGCATGGGCAATATTGACTCTTCTGGGTCTTTGCCTGGCATGATTCATAATACCAAATGAATTTATTCCTAGAAGGAGCCTTTTGCATTGTTGGTTTTTCGAATTATATTTTGGGTTCTGTTGTATTTGGAGTGAGGAGGCAATGGGAAATGGACAGTGTGTCTAGTCCTATCCCTCACCTATGTTTCATTCGTGGAGTCTTCATATCTATGTGTTCTATATAATTCTGGAACATTGAAAAATGTAGTTTAACAAAAGCAATACAAAAATTCCCTTTTTAAAGCAGCAACAATAACAAAGTCTAGGATTTCTGTTTTATGCAAATGCCCACAGTGTAGCTAAGACCCCAGTGGGTGGGTGGGGGCTCTTTGTTTTACAAAGACCCTCAAAGATAGAATAGAGATAGGATTAGACTTCAACAATCTGGCCTTCTTCTCATTGTAGAGCCTTCTGTGAGGCTGTTAGTAGATGACATTCCCAGTCGACTCTTATGTGCAAGGAGATTCTCTTAAGTGCCCCTTAAGCCCAAAAGGATTAGCTGAATATTTAAATAATACATTAGCATGGCCTGTCTTGAGGATGGAGCGAGTGGAAGAAACTCATTCTAGATTCATCAGAATTTTACTTGGGCCACTTTTGGACTAGGCCATGACCATATTTAGGCCAATTAAACAGTGGCTTCTAGGATCAGAGGCATTGCCAAGACATTTGACTGAATGACCTTGTGGACACCTTCCTATGCATCACTGGATGTTTAGCAGCTCCTCTTACCTTTACCAATACCTTTACCAGATGCCAGTAATCTTCCTCCACCTCCCAGTTTTGACAGCTCCAGACACTGCTAAATGGCTCCTGGATGGCCAAGGCACCCTCAGCTGTGAACCACTGGTCTGATCTAGGCATTAAAATAATTTATTTGATCTTCACTTCTTCGTGATAACCAGAAGAAAACTGAACTCACAACCTAGAATAATATTGCACTAGTCATGGAAAGCAAGAACAGAACTTGAGTCAAGACTAATGTATCTCTTGGAATGCTTGGCTTTGTTTTTTTTAACTGATTTATGGTAACTGAGTTGTACAGGCACTGAAGTGTTTGTGGATGTTTCAAAATGACCTGCTTTTCATGAACATCAAATTTTTGATCTATCTGCAGGAAAAAAAAAAATGGATTGATAGCTGCTATCAAATTTGATAGCAGATCCTGGATTTTTTAAAAAAAGTTTTCTTGCTATAAAATTTTAGCTGCCTGTCACTTACATTATATTATGTCACATCTCACAGTGGCATATTGCAATGTAATGCAATGTAAATCACATAATAGACAACTGCAATTCATAACTTTCTGAACAGGGAGAGTCATTCTTTACTGAGAAGCTTCCCAAGGGAAGTGAAGGAATCCCTCTGCTGAGGTCATTCACAGCACTGATACGACTGGCCTGTTGGTGACTCTCATCTTCTTATCCTGTCTGTACTCTTTATTCTTCCAGCCTACCTCTTTTTTAAAACTGACCTTCCTGTCTTTCTTCTCAGTGTGACGGAGCTGTCAATCAAGCGGCTTGCCTCTGTGGAAGGTGGGGACTTCCCTAGGCTGACCCATAGAGATCTCAGGCTGCTGCTAGCCTAAGGTTGCATTTGTATGAATTAAAAGATGGATTCACCTTTGGGCAGCTACAGCCTCAAAGCGTTCAGGGGCTTGGTGATAAAATGAAGCCTTTCTGAAAACGAGAGAAAGAAGACCTCGCTGGGGTCACAGCTTCTCAAGGGGAGAATGGACAGGTTTTCAATTGCTGCTCATCCTAGGGCCAGGGACATTGCACAGGGGACAGCTCACAAAACTATTCACAGCAGCCCTGAGCATATCTCACCTCCCTAAACACAGAGAATAGCTCAGTTGAGTCATGTGCTCATCTCCTAGCCCTAACATGGCCTCTTTTTTAAAATCAGGAATTGATAAGGAGCCTAGGATAAAGAAAGTCTCTCGTCCAAATATACCAGGTTTTGAGATCTATTTAGGCCTGATCCTTCCACAAGCTTTCTTTCCTTCACTTTAAAGAGGCTGCAGGAAAGGCAAGCTAACGCACTGAAAGAAAGTAGAGGAAGTACCAGAGAAAGACATGGTCCTCTAGTATCTATCCTTGGGGCCCTTCCACATGGTCATTAGAGAAGACATTTAAACTTTAGACCTTCTGTTATTTGGGCCCATTTACCTTTACAGCTCAGGTAGTTTGAGTGAGGTTTTTTTGTAAGCAGCTAAGTCTTAATAAACGTATGTACTCTCTCCATCTAGTGTTTCCTATCGAACACTTGGACGATAAGCTCTTCACCATCTCTTCTGTGGGGATGTACATGAAACGCATTCATTCATTTACCAGCCTCTTACGTGCTTTAAACACAGCCGCCATGTATTAATCTCCCCCTTTGAGCCCAGGTATTACACTCTAAGTTTGCATAATCTTTAAAAACTCCTTGCAACAATGTAAGTGATGCCTGGATGCATCTGTTTTAAGAGAAGACCCGGGCTGAGGGAGGCAATAGCTCGTAGGAGATCCGCGAGCAAGGGATGGAGCCCAGCCTGTACTCAGCCTGAGGGACGTGGCCTCCCCATCCTTGGGCAATTGTCTTTGTCATCGCTCACTTTCATCACTGTTGTTGCTGAGACTCTTTTATATATTAGAAGGGTGAGGAAGACAAGGATTTGTGTGGGATCTGGGATAACAGAATCACCGTTGTGAGAGCCCATGCTTTCTCCCTCCCCGTGATTTTCTTTGCATCATGACATCTTCGCTTTTCGTCCTCTAAGAGAACAGACGGATGTATGTACTACGGCCGGAGGCTCAGCCCCCCCTCCAACCCCCACCGCAGGGTGGATGGTATTGCTGCGGAGCCCCATGTTCACCGATTTAAAAGAGTGGTGTTGGCAGGGACCCAGGGACTGCTTAGCAAGCACATAATGGACTTCATTGTCCTTGGTTTCCCAGATTCCACCACATCTCCTAAAAATACTGATAACTTCCCTGCATCTTACTGTGCTGCTCTCTTCTTGGCCTTTCGGCGGAGCCCATTCTGCCCATATAATGAGCACGTCGGCTGGGCACGGCTCTCAAGGAGAGTCAGAGGTGGGAGCATCTATTTCCCCAGCAGTGAGATTTTTTTTTTCCCTTTTTCTTTTTGGCTTTTAACTTTTTGGAAGTTCCTGCTGCTATACCTTCCTCACTAATTTGACCATCCTCACTCCCCTTTGCTCTCAGTAGACTGAAGTCTAGGGTGCATTTCATGATAGGTTTTATATAGCTGGTTTGATCCCTTCAAGTCCATCCTTACCCGATGTCAGCTTCCTTCTCTTCTCTTCCAGGTCTCACAAACTTGGCGACTAGGTCCACTTGAATTACAATACCCCAAACCTTTGCTACTTCTCTGTTCTCTACTGCTTCTAGGCTACTATCACCCTTCTGAGAAGGAAAGGCCCTGAGAGGAGAAACTGGTGATGCGAACCCTCCGAATTCTGAATCTATAAACAAGACCCAGCACGCACCCTACTAATGCATTTCCAGGAAGATCTTGCACAGCCCAGGCCTGGATTTTTAGATTTGCACACTGCAGTTCCAACCTTGGAAATTATGCTTTTGAGAGAAATGAATAAGTAATTCCTTGCTAATGGCACTAGGCTTATTTTGGAAGGCATTCTATTAAGGGATTAAGCAAGTGAGTAATATAATAAAACAATGACTGCCCTTGAAAATGTGCTTCTTTAAACTAGGCCTCACAGTTTTTACAGTACTCTGCTGTACACAGTGGAGTGTCTATCTGGACTACCTCAACTTTGCACCCAACACTGTTTCCTTATACCGGAATTCTAGTTTCGCCCTGCCAGTTCTCCTTCAGATTTATTATTCGAAATACTGTATTTCATTGATTCCAACACACGTGTGTATTTCTTTTTTAATGTCTTAATATCTATGAAATAAGGTGACGTCTTATAGCTGAGGGCATGTTGTGTTGTCAGCTTTTTATTGGAGCGTTATTTTTCTTAATCAGGCAGAAATTCATGGTGTATCTCTTTAACAATATCCTGTATTGGATGATATTCAAGGCATCAGATTAGAGTTGCCAGGTTTTACCCAACTGATCCTGTGACTGTCTTCTCTGAAGCTTAGCTGGTAGTTTCTGGTCTTCTATAGTTTGAGAAAAGGAAACACAAGCGTCTAAAACCTATACGTAAAATACCAGCAGTTTTGATGGACCTAGTATTCTAGGAGTAACGTGCGAGGCTCTGAGAGGTGTGCTACTGGTGACGATGCAGGTTTAGTAACGTGGGAGCCTCATTCCGTGCCTGGCAAGTCAATTAAAATAACTGAGCTTCAGTTTCCCCATCTGCAACATGGCAGTGATAATCCTCACCCTGAGTATATGCCTCTAGAGACAGATGGATAGATAGACGCACCGTAAATGATATGAAATAACAGGTGTTAGAAAAACTTTAGCTATTGTTGTTTTTTTTTTCTTGCAATTTAATATATAACCTATGCAGAGTAACAGAGCACACACTTATCTTAAAATAACTGCAGGAATTCTAAATAAAATCCTCAGCAGAGATGTAAGCATACTTTCTAATTTTTATAATCTTTTTTTATATTTCCCAATTAAAGATATTTTATAAGCAATCATTTTTCTATGCAATGTTAGACTATTCCTCGAAAATAACTTCTTGCAAAATTAAACATCCATTTTTGGTAGACATACATATTTTAGAAAGACAGGCTATAGCAGGATTAATAGAGGGGCATAGATTTTCTTCTTGCCTCTCTCCTACACAACCAAAATGTGAAATTTATATAATTTCCTGCATACATTTTAGTCATCTTATTTTGGGAAAAAAAGATAATGAATTTTAGATAATTCTCCCCTAACCATTTTAAAACTTTCTTCATTGCACTTTAGCCTACCAACATTTATAAGAAAGGCGTTTTGTGTCATTTCACAATGTATGTGTCAGAACATAGCCAAGTTATTATTTTTTTCATTTTTAAGATATGAGAGAATGCATTGAGTAGACTTTTCCATATAGTATGTTTATATCAATGTACTTCCCAGATCCATTAGTAAATGTGTGTGCACATGTGTGTGTGTGTGTGTGTGTGTATCCTTTAAAACCTCCTAAATGTTCTGTTATTCTATGAAAAACATTAGGAATGTATGCGTACTCAAAACACTAAAAGCCACATCATTAATGTCTTTTTGCAAACCAAGTAAAGTCTTATGATAATAGAGTTCATGGATCTCCACAAAATTTTTCATTGCATTTGCCTTTAAAAACATTTTTGGCCATTCCTTATCATCCCCTGAAGTAAATTCCTTGTATATCTGACCATTATCCCTTAATTATGATACGCACCTCTGCACATAACAGTGTTTTTATTTCTATAAAACTTTATTCAAGCCCTACTCTTTTGAAAGAACTTCCTGATAAATCAAAACTAATCCACTAATTAGATACCTTTATAAAACTCTTAAATTTCCTATCTCCAGCCATGGAATATAAGCAAGGCTACCAAACTCTGAGCTATTAGACCCATGTATCATATGCTTATTGAGTTCTTTTGATGTATGGGAGTGATTAATTCTTTAATATGTCCAGAATTCTGCCCAAACATACTGAGAAAGAGAACCTGTAATATTCTAGACACATATCTTTTAATAATACTACATAGTATTTTAGTATGGATGAGATTTGGTATGATAATTTCTGGTGTAACGATGACTTCCATATGCATTATTCCTTTGGAAAGATGATAAAGAAGACAAAGTACATAGAATATCCTGTAAGTTCCAAGGACTGCCCTCGGCATTTATCCTATATTCTTTCATTTGTTTATCATAGCAATTTCATTTTAACATTATCAAACACCATCTGTTACTGAAAGTTAAAAACTCCAGCCAAAGTTACATGTCCATTAATTGGTGGATGTGGAACTTGTCTGATTTCAAAGTTTGTGCTATCTCTCCAAATACCACCTGTGTACACACACACTATATTAGAATAGGTGAGCCTTAGCTCCCCAGCAGTAACCTATTCAGTTTGCGGGAGAGGAAACTGAAGTCTACAGAGAAGTAGGTCAATGTGACTTTGATGGAACTAGCGATGATGGTCTGGCCAAGTGAAAGCAAGAAACTCAGAGAAGGATGATTGTGCTCAGCATACCAGGTGCAATAGCACTTTTTTTCTCAGATAGCCCAAAGATAAACATCTGTCAAAAGGCTGAGAATAATATATTCAAGCAATAGAAGGAGGAAATTTTAGTAAGCAATCTAGGAGTATGAAACCAAAGGCAATGGGTGACCCAGAATGGTCCAGGGACAACAATTACTAGATAATTACTATATTTCTCTATGAAGTGCATCAGGACATTCATTCTGGTGGCACTTTAGGGACAAAAAGAAAATGAACCCAGTGCCATATCCAAAAAGCAGCACAATACCATCTTCTAGTTGCCTGGGGCCCTCAGTAAACATTAAACACTGGCAGTTAGCTAAAACCAGGTCACTGACAAGCATTTGAACCAAGATGCATGGGAACCTGAAAAGACATGATGTATAACAGAGCTTGGATCAAAACTACAATGGATTCTAATAAACCTGCAAAAATAGAGAATCACTAGCTCTGGTTCACTGGTAGTGCTGCTGTACAAATCACAGAGATGCCTATGGACCACCTTGAATGTGGAAACAAACTCACCATCATGATCTGACTATAGCCAGAAGCACATTGAGTGGTGTGGTCCAACTTGTCTGAGGGCAGGCCTAGTGAGGACAGCAATCTGAAACTCATAGGAAGAATTAGCTACCCATGCCTATGGATGCAGATCTCCACTCTTATCAGCCCATTGCTTTGTAAAGATGGGAACTCTTTTTTAGGTAGGGCCAGTTCTACGGGTTGGGTAAGGTCTAAGAGGGAATGTTGTTTATGACAGTATAGAAGCTAGAATGTGTGTGATCATTCCTCCCCAAATCATAGTATTTTGCAGGTTAGCATCTGAATTTCTCTACTATATGACAAAAATCCATGTTAAATTATAGCCTTCCTTTCTGTGAATTCAAATCCGTAGAAATCTGAGTTGTGAGAACAAAAGCTCCTGTACAATGAGGACAAAAACAGTGTCTACTTTATTCACAGCT